>JAWWEQ010002220.1:0-61828 GCA_035583055.1 Torymus tubicola
GTCCCAACGCTACTACAAAATATAGTAATTTTTCTTAGGTTTATAATAAATTTTAATACATCATTTCTCTCAGTGCATGTTAAAGAGAAAATGTAAAAAAAGGTTCTATTGAACCTTGCTCTTCAACGTACTTTCTTTTGCAAGACTTTCCACTATGCATAACTGTCTATAACCCATGCTAAATAACTATCTATAGAATTTATGTACCAATATTGTCTCAGGTATACGACAGAGCCTACGCTAAGATGATTCAGTAAAATCCAATATTAATTCAATATTTTATCTTTAAATAGAGTTGTATGAATATAAATGTTGTTATTCCATTTTCCTAATTTACATATTGCAAATACATGTCTATTTGCGTATTGCAAATATATGTCTATTTGCACCTATCAGTATAAACCAAAAGAACTGACATTATCGACGTAGCAGAGATTAACATATTATAATCCAACCTTCTGGTCATAACAATATTTGTTTTATTATATTTTTAGAATTTAGTATTATATTGAATTTTTCATAGTATTTATTTTATGCATTATGAAGTGATTCAATGCATATGCATCATGATTGGTATTAGCATGAAGAACAGCAAAATTCTAAAGTTAACAAAAGATGAGTCTGTGATATTTAATTTTATTTAGATTACAGCATATTCTTTTAATTTTTTCGACTACGCTATCCATGCATTTGGATTTCTTTCTGTAGTTCACATTGAGAATACCAGAAATACCGAACGCTTCAGCATTTATGAGCCTGAGGAACAATAAGAAGGATTCGTTGTGAAAGTCCGTGCAACGACAGCTTATTTTCGAGCAAGCAGCCGTGTAGCGTTCCATACCTTTTCTTACTCTCCGGCGATGCATCGACGGATGGATCGAGAAAATCTGCAAAAAGAAATGCTCTCCTTGCTCCATCTTCCTAGGATCTCTCCCTCGCACGCTCAGCTCGCGCAATCGCCGGTAGTTTATTTCCGCGCACGCCTCTCTCTCTTTCTCTCGGTGCAATTCCAAAAATCGATCGTTCGGTAGCAGCAGCAGCCAGTAGAGTATACATCGCCCTAACGGTGTGATTTATCGTTATTGTCAAGTCGTTATCGCCGGGCCATTTCATTCCTCGATACAACAAAAACACTCGCTCGTACTTTCTCGCGGCGCCCACGGGCCGCCTTTTATCTAACGCGAAATCGAATCGAATCTCCACTGACCTGATGGCCGTGCGCGCCCGCCTCGTTAGCCCGGGCTTATCAATCTTCAAAGAAGGCAGCAGTGTATAGCATTCCAGTGATTCTTTTTAATATTTCCAATGGATTGCCCCCCACATCCACATCGCGCGCTTTTTGTGCGGCCACGCGAGTGCCAGCTATGCCATGTATAGCTCACTCCGACAGATGAAACGCCTGGATTCTTCTGCGGGGATTGATTGCTTGTAGAGTAAATAAAGTGCTAAATGAATAAGGTTAAGGGAGAAAGTTGATTTTTCACCTGATGGATGATGGAAGGGCTGCTTTAACTTTATAAAACACGAACAAATGTTTGCCACAAACGTTGTTGAAACTACTCATAAAGAATGGTAAAAATGAAAATATTATTTTTGTTGTTACTGAGGTTGTTACTTTATATTTGTTTATATCTAGTGTGAAAACTAAATTTAAAAACCTATAAAAAATCCATGTTCTGTACATTGATATGCATTTTCTTACTACTTACACCCATAAGTATTTCCATAATTAAAAATAAAAATGTAATCGTAGGTTTCTCATAGCTCTGTTATTTATAATGCCTTTTCACATTTAATTACGCCGGAGATCCAACGCAATCTTTAATATATATTATTTAATTATCGATAATTGGCGGTTTTATTACTAATTAATAAAATAAACGAAAAGAAAGAGTAGAAACTACTTTTAAAATCTGTAGAGTCTACTTTACATAAAAGTAAAATTGACTTTATAATTTCAAAGGTTAAAAGAGCTTTTCAATGTAAAAAAAGCTAATTCTATTAATTTTAAAACACTATTTTAGCATTTGAACGAAGCTGTTGATTTAGCTTTCGAAAAACAGTAGAATCTACTGATTTTTTTCCAGTGTATGACGTGAGAGCTGTAAACAAGAGTCGCGATTGAACTTAACATTGATTTGAGAATTTTGTTATTATTTTGTTATTAATTTGTTCTCTTTAATAAATTATACATAAGTTAATTGTTCGATTGGTTTAGCGATTTATCACAAATTGGGGAGACCAAAGCGTATAATATTAACATATACAGGTCAGACTACTAAATGCTAATTACATATGATTGAGATTACAGTTAAAAGTCAAGGCTGTTATTATTTTTTATTCACCCAATGTAAATTATAATGATTGTTTCTTTTTATAACTTTAAGCTGTATCTTTTATTATGTTTAAATTTTCAATCTTATTAGTATAACTTACAAACTAAAATGCAACCTTGAAACACGTTATCTGATTTTTTAGAGCTTTAATTAGCCCACTGAGACTAAGATTTTAATTGGAAATTTTCGTAAGTCTATAGTTTCATGATTTTCCATTTTTCCCGTTATTTCTAAAAAATGAAAAACAAATTTTTTTGAAGTAAAACCATTCAGATTTACGCAGTATTTTAATTTCAATTATTTTATATCTTTACGTTTTTATGTAATATGGGCGCAACGGATTAATCATTTCATTACTTGAATATTTTATTATCATATTCGTTGTATAAATATAAATGGTTTTAAAGTACCACAGAATTCAACCGAATCTCAGAGTTGTTAAGTACTATTAAGTATAGCTTACTTTACTGTTCAGTTATTAGCTTATGTATTCAGTTTCATGTGATCGAGTCTGATTATTTCATATTATATAATCTCATATCATTAATTCTTGTATTTTATGCTATGATTTATTGTTGATATACTTACCTCAAACCTTTACTCAACCTACGCGGTTTATGGGTCCCGTTGACCAAAAATCGGGTGTCGCATAAAAAATTGATTGTATTTTTTTAGGGTTAACTTACAAATTTTAAAAAATGATCATAAGTACAATTTTCTACATGATTTCAATATTCGTTGACATATTAAAATAGTTTTTTTCATTAAATTTGCAGTTTGAAATGAAATGAAATGTTTCATCTACTACATTACAAAAAGCATTATTATATTATTATAAAAATAACTACTTTAAATTCATACTCATATAAGATTAATATCATTATACAATAATTATATTATTCAATAATTATAATAATTAATAGATTTCATAAAACAATTGATCTTTGAATATCGGTATAAAATTAAATTTAATAAATGAATTCATTGATCGTTCTCTAAGTATACGAGTTAATAATTAAATTTCAGTTTGTGTTTTATAATTTAAAAATACGTATAATTTTTACATGGAAAACTCATTAAAATTTAAGTTTAAATTAAACGAGTGCTACTATTTGATTCATGTGCAACACTTTATAAATATTGTTTAAAAGTAACGACTGAAATATCTTACCTTAATTGCTTGACTGTTGTAGATCACCAGATATTGAATGAAACTATACATTATTGGATATAAATATTTAATTTTCGTGAATTTTATGGACAAAATAAAACTAAATGATTTATTTATCATAAAAATATAACTCAAAATAGGATAACACTTTTTCATAAAATTATGCAATGTCAAAATAAAACAGAAAGTATTAGATGTAGGAGAAAAAGTCATACCGGTAGCGTAAAGAAAGTTCAGTAATTCTGAAAACAAATGAAAGAAAAGATGAAGGCTATTAATAATCTGTCAGGGTTTTAACAACGAGATTTTCCTTTTATTGTCTATATGTACAAACACCGATAATAATCGTCTCGCTCACACACATACACACGACTTTTCTTCCGCCCTCTCTCTCTCTTTCTCTCTCTCTCTTCTCTCTATCTGACACTCTTCCTCTCCTTCCTTTCCTCTCGTCTCACTCACTCACTCTCTCTCTCTCTCTCTCTCTCTCTCTCTCTCTTGCTATCGCTTTCTCTAACACGCATACATCATCGCGTCCCAGATAAAAGAAGTAATAAGAAGTGAAAATCGCCTTAGCATCTAGTCCCTCGTTTCCATTCACCCCACGCGCACTCACATCGAAGAGCCTCCCTGCATCATTATATACAGCTTTCCTGAACGCGGAGGCTTCTTGTGTAGACATCGTGCGTCCGGTGAACGGGCAGTGTGCTCGGCCTCGTTGTCGGACTCCCCGCCGTCACCGGGGTCGCCACCGTTGCCGCCGCCACCGCCAGATGCTGTTGCTGCTGTTGCTCAGGGGAAAAGCTTTCGACGATCTGACAGCCGCCATTCTGCTGTAGCCAGCTATCTTTCTTCTGGAGATGTTGCTGTGGGTAAGGATAGGTATATTGGTGGTAGCTGCCGAGCTCCTCGAATTCTTTGATGCGCTCGGGCTTCGATGCGTAATTCGGCTCGAACGCGTCGACGAGTCGCCTCTCGGGCTTCGACTGGCACGAGGGTATAACGTCCGGGTCATCTTCCGCTCCATCACCGATGAGCTCGCCACGCGATGCCGAAGCCGAGCTCATGGTCGTTAATGTTGTCGACGTCGCTGCCGAAGTTGTCCGCGCGAACACATCTAGCGGGTGATGTGTGCCAGCTAAAGTCCCTGTTGACGACTCCTTCAGTGGGTTGAGTAATGCTCGCTGATGCAGCTCGTACTCCTGCCTCGCATGCTGTGAAATTAAAGCAGGCACAGTGTTTTCCGAGGGAAAATGGAATACGCAAACAAAAAATATACTATAATAAGTAAGCATTTTACAAAAATATTACTGCTTATAATATTAGTTTTTTGTGAGAGTTGCGGAAAATTCATGTGGATAATAGTTAGCAGTTAATAGTTAATTATTTACTTATTTTCCGAAACGTAGAATTCCTACTAACTAGGAGAGGTCACGACCTCCGGATCACGGATTTTGCTCAAACTTTGAGGTATGTTTTTAGATGCTAAAATATGAAGAATGCTAGAATATTAGATCCTAACGTTTTGATAAACTAGAGTTACCGACAGGTTTAGCTGTATTTGAAAGAAATACTAAAAAAAATGCTCTGTTTTATTTGTTTATCGGTTAAGCTAGATAATTGTAAAAAAAAATAAAATAAAAATAGAGATTACAAGTTTAACGTTGCTTTTTTCAGAATTAAAAAATATTAAATATATCAAAAGTCATGTAAGTTTAAAGTTAAGCAACGCAAATGCATCAAAATAAGTACAAAGTTAAAGCCTGTCCATTTACCAATTTTTCTTGCTTAACTTTATACTTACATAACTTTTGATATATTTAATATTTTTTAATTCTGAAAAAAGCAACGTCAAACTTTTAATTTCTATTTTTATTTTCTTTTTTTTACAATTATCTAGCTTAACCGATAAACAAATAAAACAGAGCATATTTTTCAGTATTTCTTTCAAATACAGCTAAACCTGTCGATAACTCTAGTTTATCAAAACGTTAGGATCTAATATTCTAGCATTCTTCATATTTTAGCATCTAAAAACATACCTCAAAGTTTGAGCAAAATCCGTGATCCGGAGGCCGTGACCTCTCCTAGTTAGTAGCGGTGATGCGCTCTTCTATAACTGATCGCGTACAATAGTCGCCCTTTCACTATAAATTCTCGCAATAATAACCCGAGGTCACTTGTCGTTTCCTTGAATTGAAAAGCGACACACAATTGGGCTTCGATTAGCCCTCGACGCATTCGCATCCGCAATACATGCAGGAGGTTCTTGGAACCCTGTCAAAGTGGCCACCTGGGGTGAGCCTCGAATTTCTAAAATGTCGCCGAACAGCACCACGAAGGCCGAGCTGTGCGATTTTATAGTTATAACAGCGAGTCGGTCGTCGCACGATGCCCGACGGCGACCAGCACCGCGCCCTGAGCACACGCTCATGCGTGATTCGTGTCGCACGAATTTCCACGCATATGCACCGCGAGTAGCATCCCTCATCTCTCTCGACCTCCTTAACCTCCGAAAAACTCACTATCAGGGATCGCCAGACTTCCAAGTCCCGTTCGAAGCACAAACGGAGCAAAGGACGATGCGCCAAACCGTGCTGCTCCCCCCAATGCTGAGACACCGATCACAGCCAGGTTCGTAAGCGGAAGCCGTGTCGAAGCCTTTCGTAGAACCGCTCCTTGAGGGCTGAGATGAGTTGGGACCCTCGGGCAAACAAAACGGAAAAATCTCCTTTTTTTTCTTCTTTGATCGTGTGTGCTTCGTTCGCCAAACGTGCGAGGACAAGTGACTACGGAAATCGCGCCGCTACTCTTCTTTTCCCTTTCTTTTTTCTGTGTACGTCCATACAGGCCCGATTGTGGCGTTACGCGCGATCCGACCGTCAGATTCATCCTCCTCTAGCATACGCCTTTACACTCCAACATACCTAATAGCCTCTGAGGCCATGAATACCTGAAAAAATGATTAAAATGATTATTATTCAATAAAGATACATAAATACTATAAATATAACTTATTTTCGTCAATATAATCTAAGATACAGACCAACCAACCATTCTAGCTTGAAATATGGTGATTTTGAAGAAAAGGCTTCTGCGTTGTTTTTTTTGGAAGCCGCTTGATGAATTTGAATGAATAAAGTAGAAGTGTGGCAGCTCCGCGAACCTTGCTCCACAACCACTAGAGCTCGCACCTACCTTACAAACCTGCAAGTGGCCAAACGGCCCAGTGATAACTATATACACGCCCGTAAGGGACAGCAGAGACATCCACCGCGTCTAAGGCACGGGTTACCATCATAAGCCTTACTGATGAGTCCAGATAGTAACCTGAGGACGAAACGCACCCTATTTAACCAACCACTCATCCAACTCTCATTAACCTTTCACTTCCTCCCCCCCCCCCCCTCCCGGATTGCAGCGCGTAGCTCCCCGGGGTACCACGACATTGTCAAGCACTTTGTGCATAAGGATCTGGCCACATGCATGCATGTCTTCAGGCGCAACGACGCCTGTCAAGACGCCACTTACACCGCCGTATTCCGGCCCGTACTGGGTTCTCAAACGTCTGGACCAAAAGCGCTTCATCATCGCGTCAACGGGGAGCCGAAGACGATCAACATCGACTTCCTGCACCCAGCCTTCATCGCCAGCGAGGACTCGGAGACGGCACAGCCACCAAGCGTTAGCCAACGCCCGCCGTGACCAGCTGTCTCTTTTCAGCTCCCTCAGCGCATGGCCATGACGCCCGCGAATCAGCAGCCAAGCTCGCAACAGGCAACAGCATCCTCACCAGCATCATCGTGCCCGTCTTCACAGCCAGCCACTAGGGGGGGAGTAGCTGTGGCCCCCGCGCCAACGTCGCAAAGCTCAGCGCAGCCTCTGCAGCGCTCGCGGCAACCGCGCAAGCAGCGCCTTATTCCGCATGAGGATACCAAGCCGGCGTTCCAGGACGAGGTGTTCTCTCTCTCAACCGGCAGCCGCGCACCCATGCAGACGTGCTTCTCAGCAGCAGTACACACCACGCTTCTCCCGCAGCTGTGGTGCACTGGAGTTTGCTAGCCCTCGCAGCCTTGTTTGCCAATTCAAGCGCGCGCAAGGCACTTTGTACATAATTATAGTTTTAGTTTTATCAATAAAGGCGAGTTGGCCGATTTCACTGCAAGCTTTAGACTCACTTATTCGTGCGCCCCTCCGAGCCTACTCCCATCCTTTCACACACGCACACACACCAGGTTGGAGCTGGAGCAAGGGAACTTGCACAGAAATTACTTGTCTTATGCCCCTCTGTGGTAGGTTGCTCTGAAATTTTGAAAATTTGTTGATTAAGTATTTTTTTAATCACAAAAACCACTTTTTTATTCGTATTTTTCTGAATTTTTATGGTTTTTGTGATTAAAAAAATACATAATCAAAAAATTTCAAAATTTCAGAGCAACCTACCATAGAGGGGCATATAATAAGTAACTTCCACTTTATTTCATCCAAATTCATCAAGCGGTCTCCAAAAAAAACAATGCAGAAGTCCAAAATATTAGGTTTTCAGAAATAAGCCATAAAAGAAAAATTTTATAAACTTTAACATTTAAGCTATTTCTGAACTGCTACATTTTTTCTACTTCCTGAAACATAAAAAAGATATATTATTAAACAATATTGTGAAGTAAACTGTAATAATATTATAAGAAAAGAAATGATTTACCATAATTGTTTTGTATTAGCACGTACGGATCCTCAAGCTGTCAAACAGTGCAGGCAGTTATAATTTCAATCAAAAACTGTGAGACTTGTTTAGAAGGTTCAATATCTGTAAAGAATAAGTTATGTTAAATCAATTGTCACAATAAGACATGCTGCTATGATAAAAATATTGAAAAATCACAAGAAGCATATATTTATATACAGAGGAAATAGTAATTAAAAAATCTATTCAATTTAAAAATTTCAATGTTAAAAAAGAAAATCAAGAAAGAAATAGGAATTAAAAACAGCATGGGATATATGAAACAATGTTTTGGATAATACAAGAAAAATTTAATAATGCTGTTTATTTATCAAAGAACGCTTAACAGAGAAGAAAGTAATGAATATACAAACTTACTACTCAAGAGCTATCGCAGCTTGACAGAGAGAGCTACAGTTACAGCTCTTAACCACTTGAATGATTTTCAAATCCCATGAAACCTCATTCAATCATTGTCTAGGTGTCATCTAGCAATGATTACTGATATAAATCTGGAAAAAAAATTTTCACAAAGTATCTATCTTTCTACAAATTTAATATTTATTTAGTTAATTTCTACTTATCTAATATATCAAGGTAATTGAAGTTTTTGTCTCAGACAACGTACAACTTTACTTGAGTGAATGTCTTTTTTGTCAATAAACAATAAAGCTAACCTTAATAACATTCGCAATGAAAGCACACGTGGACGCACTGAGCAACCGACACTGACAGCTGACTTCTCAGTTCTCAGGCAGCGATCATGGGGCATCGCAATGTTTCGTGACGCCTTGAGCGGCGTCTCTCACACTTTCTTACCAGATGAGCGCGCAATTTAAGTTCGCGAATCGCGGATTGCATTTAAAATTTTTGAATGTGTTTAGATATATATGCATGTACAGAATATATAAACATTAAATTAGTTAACGTATTTTCTCAATTTAATGTGTAGCCGACACGCTTTTCTTCGTAATATTTTTTCGTTAAAAACTGAATTAAAAAATTAATTGATTAAACAATTATTTTTATAAATTTAAAATTAACATTCCAAAATATTACTTTTTTTTCTTTAACATTAAAATCAGTTGTAAATTGGTTATTTATATGGCTTATATTTGCGTGATCAAATCCAAATCAGTCAAAACCGGTGGCACGTTCCTATATAAGTTTATTCACATTTTTGCTTGTATCTTCAGAAATTTTTCAAATATACGTCTCTCAAACTTTTTTTACAATTTGAGAATAATATATAGAATCGAAAAGTCAAAAAAATAATATTGATTTTTTTCCAAATTTATAGGTATAATACCGTCTTAATCAAAAAGCTTCATTTTTTCATATTATATTATTGTTCTATATAATTTAAATACTTATTTTATTTTTATTTTTAAGTAATATATTTGTTTGAAATAAATAGTTCACAAATATGATATTTAATATTATACATTTTCGAAGTAATTTGAAAACTGATAACTTGGGATGTACGGTGAGTAAAATGACTATTTTTCAGAAAGAAGCATTATATATTAAAGATTCGAAACTTTTCTTCTAGGTTGTACTTTCGGTTCGCAATATAATCTGATAAGATAATAAGGCTATCAATTTCTGGTATCTAGAAATGAAACCTAATATTTTTTATCTCATTTTATGAATTTATTCGATCTGTATAAGGGCAATTATTTTTCTTCCCGTTCTCCAAAATTGTTCTTGAGATACGTGTCATCTAGTCTTAAACCTACTCGATTTAGTTGAAATAGTGCATTTTATTTGTACATATTTCCGTAATGTCAAGCGCACATTGCTCACATTGCAACTAATAAGTGTGTCATCATGAAGAGTAGCACGCTGAAGGGCCTTAATATCCGACTACCATTCGCCTCTTTCAGACAGAAAAAAGGTAAAAAAAAGAATGGAAGAAAAAAGAGACGATGAACGGGGCTAAAATAAGGACAGAAAGAGAGGTAGAGAGACAGAGAGAGCGAATGTGTGAAGGAACGAGGCAGAGAGGACGGGAAAGCGACACGTCACCCGCGAGTGAGAATTATGACTCCTCATTTAGTTTACCGCAGTGGTTTTCCACTCCCTACTTTCTTGGGTGGAAGAGTTGTTTTAAAAGGTCCACGCGCGCTTACTGCTGGGCCGCTCTCCCCTCTTTGTTTTCTAACTTTCGCCGCGAGTCACCGACGCCATGGCGAGCTGCGCGCACGAGCGTATAAACACAGTCGGCGCCGTATAGCTAGAGAGCGACTTTTAATCCCTTTCTCCTCTACCCCGACGTTTTCGTTTCATCTTGCCAGTTGTGTTTTCGCCCCCACCTCTCCCATCCCTTTTTCTCCTGCTGTCCGCCGACATTCGCGCCAACGCGGCCTTGTCGTTGTAGGTTAGAAGCTACTTAGTAACGCCATGAGTCGCCAAATTCAAGTTTGCCTATATATTCTCGCAGTCTGGAAAAAAAATGTTTTTATGGAGATAAAGCTTCAAATTTTCGATTCATAGCTTTTTACTCCTCCGAATCTAATGGATTAAATTTAATATTTTAAATGTCATTCTCTTAAAAAAATAATGGATGAAATCTGTCATCACAATAAAAATGTTTTGATTATCTTTTGTTGACTCATTTGATTGGTCTATACAGAATAGGCGCCAAAATCGAATGTGTTTAAATTTTCATGATTAAATTCTTGAATTGAATATTTAAAACTGAATAATTAAAAAAGTATAAGCAGAATTTCATAATTTCATTTATCAAAATTATGCCGCTATCGTATAATTTTAACGTATTGAAACGAACATGATCATAACCTCAAAAAAATAAATAAATAAGGAAACAGTATGCGCAAAGCGCCTTACATTAGCTAGTATTATAAATTTAAGATAATGCATTACCGAAAACAATGTTTATTTATTCAAATGATTTTTTTACTATTTATAAATCAAGCCAAAAACTCGAACCGCGTACGTGCTCACCGTGAATCAAATTGACGCATGAGCTACGCATCAAAGTGACGCATGAGCCAAGCAGCATCGAACTCGTTACTCTGCCTCTGCACCCAAAATGACCTTCATTTTTCTTTTTGCCGTCGTATAAAAGGAAGGACTTTATGCTATTTTTTAACGGGAAAAACTCATTCCAGTCCGAGTTCTTTTCGATGAATAAACTCGCCAGAGATCGGAAAAATAATAAAAAAAATTATGGTCATCGTATATCTATACCAGGCTAATTGCCTCAGCAGGATGCAACGAGTCGAAAATTGTCAAAGTAAATGCGTTTTTACGCTGCCTAGTTCTTTACCTGAAAATTAACAAAATTCAAAACTACGTGAATAACTGTTACTATTGTTGTCACTTTTTTTCACTACCTGTTTCCTCTGGTTCTGAATAAAATACAATTTTGAATGTTTCTTATAAAAAATTGAAAGGATGCCCATGGATATTTAGTAAATAGAGGAATGCAGGAAAACGTACAAAATCAATGTTTTTGTGTAGAATTTATCAAAATATAAAACTGAAAAATAATTTATTCGGGAAAATGAAGGAAAAGTTAAAATAAATAAGGGTGAAGTTTACTAACATACGACGAAAAATAAAAATTTTATGTGAAATTCAGTAGTACAAAATGTAAAAAATAACTTTCTAAATCATTCTTTATTTATACGCAGATACATTTCTATGTAGATGATTAAGTTTGCATAGATTCTGTATGCTCCATTTACTCATAAGTTATATACGTTGCAAATTTTAGGTGACAAATTCAAAACGTTGTAGTTACATTCCAGGAAATTTATAGTTGACTTCTGATACGTTTGTAAGGCAGTTTACTAAAATGTCTAATACACACAATTACAGATATACATTGAATTAAAGTTACAGATATAAACATGAATTCGTTCATTAAAATAGATGTTGTGGTAACAGGTTTTGTAATGTTAGTTTAAGAAACAATTACCTTCTTTAAAGTAAAATTAAAAAAGATATACTACGTATACTTACCATTTACTTGTAATATACGTAATTGAAAGATTCTGTAAAGATTACTAAATATTTATTCTAGTCATTATTTATACTTTTAAACAAATAAAAAGAGATAAAAGTACTTATTTTGTGCCAATAGACCCTTTAATAAAATTGTAATAAGGAAGACATAAAACTAATATTCTCCTATCTTAAAAATCCTCCTATCTTAAAAAAATGATGGGTTTGTTGTGAAATCATTTTATTCGTGATTTATCACTGATTTTCCTGTATTTTAACCTCATCGATGCAAAGGCTCCCGACACTTCCCACTCTAATAAATTATTATAAGTCCTTAGTTTAATGCATTTTTGATGGAAAATTAGAAAACTACTAAATACCCTTCTGATTTCACAAAAGACTGAAAAAACTCATGGTTATATTCATGGTATAAAAATGATATAATATGAATAAGTTTAATTATTGACTCGTCTTGTACTAATTAAATTTATGTACATGATTATTTAAATTTAAAAAGAAATCTTTGTTTATTATATAACCACTCCCAATTTATTGGCAATTAGCTGCCTCAAACTTGAGTTATTGTTACATCAATATATAGATAAATAATTCTGATTAATCCACGTGGATTTGCTCTTTATATTTTATTTTTTCAAACTTATTTTTCCAAATATACTTCAACAACGTGTATATAAAAATTTATAGTAAGATATTTATGATAGATTTTCACTATTATAACAATATATACACATAGTTGATTCTCTGTCAAATCGGGCGATTAAAACAGATTTTTTTGAAACTTTTTGAGAATGTTCTATTTTGTATACCGGATACTGGTGAAGTTTTTCAAATTTTAAAGTCAATGTTTTCGAACTGCCTCGTGTCGAAGTTGATAATTTTAGCATTTTTTGCACTTTTTGTCGATTTTCATTAATTTATAACTACTTAGGGAAGCATTTTCCACGATAAATATAAAAATAGTTTTTTGTAAAATTCGATAAAAATACTTTCAAAGCTGAACCTAAATGCTACATATGTGCAAACCAAACATTAAAATTCAGAAAACTAAAAGTTCGATCCAAACTATCTCCAACAACAAAATTCATGGAGATACCTTTTTACTGTACAAAAGTATCTCTATGAATCACAGAATAAGCTACGATCGTTTTTGGATCTAAAAGAATTTATTTACTCTGATGTCTCATAAAAATCGTTGCACAGGTCTGAAAAAATATATGATTATTTAAATTTTTGTTAGAAATTAATTTAAAAAGTATAAATCACATTTTCATTGATAAAAAATGACAAGCTATAATAAAAAATCTTTTTTTAAAAATCCGAAAATGCAGGTTATTTGAAAACGTTTACAAATTTTATTATATTAATTAGTTAGTTTGGCTACAAGATATTAAAAAAAAGAAGTAAATTCAAAATTGCGGTTTGGTTATAAAACAAAAGAATATAAAAGAATTATAAACAAATGAAAATTGATGAAATCGAAAAACAGGTTTAGTACATAAAAATATCCCCCAAAGAAGCTTTATCCGACGAAAATCCGTAAAATGGTTTAAATGTGATTGCCCGTACACACGCACATTCATGCGTACGCACACGTACAGATACATGCACGCCCCAACGCATTTCTAAATAAGCATATGTTGTCTCAAAATTTTTATTTTCATCAGTAGATAAACTCCTCTTGAAGCAAGAAATTAAAAACTATTGTGGACTTTATTTATTCTTTAACATCTTAAAATGTGATGTTCTATTCTCCGAAAAGGACACTTTTTCTTTTGTACAAAAGAAACTAACCATGAGCATATTGGTACTTTGTCGTTATACAAGCAATATCTATAAAACATCCAGACTGACGTTTATGGGAATGCATTTACGATTCAAAGGGCACAGGTGTCAATAAAGGAAAGTTTTTTTTGCATATAAAGTTATATTAACGATTCAAAGCGATGTCAATGAGTTTGCATATGTGAAATCGATTCCAACAAAAAATGATATCGATTTGATGATACTGTGGCAAGTGATTCAAACTGCAAATAGCCCCTCGATTTAAACGCACCTGTTATTTTATTTTTATTTCTCACACGACACAATCACATATATTTTTTGTACAAAAGCAAAATTGAACTAGCAGTGCAATGAGAATCGCAAGAACTACTTAGTCGCACTGCTTGCTTTATATGAAATCATTACCACTGGCAAACCTCCTTCTGGCCAGTCGTGCAGCTAAACGCTTTAGTAAGTTTACTCCTCTGTTTATGCTGCACGCGCTCTCTCGTTCACTTGCTTGCTCTTGCGCTGAGGTGTGGCAAGAGAAAGGAGAGAGAGAGAGAGAGAGAGAGAGAGAAATTTGGCAAACCCAAGTGCCGCTGTGCAAAGCTCGCTTCACGTTGGTCGGGCTTATCCTCACGGTAGCGTAGCCTAAAATTTACACCACTCCGTCACTTTCTTGCTCCTTAAATCCAAACTTCGTAATTACTCGCTCATTGCTGAAATAGACATCTGTGACTCTCTCCGCCCAAATCCCGGGATCTCATCATCGATCGGCAGACCGGGAAAGTTGCCCCTTTGGGTTGACCTTATTTTCCGGTGAACTCGTTACTATTCATTATCCATGTACTTAATATTTACGTCGAAGATGGATTGAATGTAGAGGGCTAAGAAGAAGGGGAGACGCTTCAAATGGTCTTAAAGAATGAAACTGAATGCTGCATTTCTGAGTAAATACTGATATCTAAGCTGTTAGCTGATCGTTAGATGAAAACGTCCATTGTTAATGAAGGAAATTATCTAAAGTGTGAGTATAAAATAAACAAGGATTGGACAGAAATTTTGTTTCTTCTAAGAATTAAAGAATAAATCGCATTGTTCACAATATAGTTTGATATAATGACTTTTGATAATACTTTCCGATTTTGATAAGTAATACAATTTTTGCCAATATTGAAATTATCAATATTTTAGTTTCGTTTAATTCTAACGTTAGATTAGCACTACCGTACAATTATCTTATTGTTAGTCGATACAATGTATTCATCAGCACATTCATCTGACAACCAGTGATAAATTGAATCTCGTCCCCCATCTAATTCCTCTCTGCAGCTTTTGTTTCGCAACACGAAAGCGTTTCGTTTTTCCTTGTTCGCACACGCACAGTGACTGCGCGACTTAACGTCATTATACGTTTAATAAAGCGCAGGGGGCAATGCTTCTAATTCACTCGACGCTGTATGCGTTGCAAAATGATAGACAACGAGCATCTGTATACTTGTGCCTTATGATTATAATTGTTCAAATTGATGAATTCAATTCAATGTTGTATTTTATATACTCAAATGAATTAATTTACATATGTTCAATCTTGGTACACTATAAAAAATTTACTGGTTTTATAAAACGTCAATAAAATCCACAAACATTTATGATACACTGGTATTATAAATTATGATTTCATTTTGAAAAAGTAGAGTATCTGATAAACATAATAAAATTGTAAATGACTAAAATATCAATCAACAACTACTAAAAAATGGCTAGACAAAAGTTTAATTTTAGAAAGAAAATATGAAGCATTGTTTAATGAAAAAGAAACCTAGGTAAATTTTATTGAAAAATATTGATGCATTTCGTGATTCGCTTTCTTCGTTCAATTTTATACAATAGCTTTTTAATGTATTCCTCAATTACTAGACAATAAAGGCTTTTGAGTAATATCACACGACGACGTAAGCGCGTTTGCACGTGCGATTGCCCACTTTAAAACTTTAGCGCTTGAAATATGAAAAAAATATAATACGCAAACAATGGAAGCTCTCTCGCTTCCCGTAGTTTCACGAGCGCACTTTTTTATGATACATAAAAACGAAAATATGCAAAAATATTTAAATATTTATCAAGTACGTCACGGTTATACATATATAATGTAAAAACGATTTCTCTCTCTCTTTTTCTCTCTCATCCTCTTCTCCTTCCCCTTTCCCTCCCTCTCTCTCTCGCTCTCTCCCTCGCTCTCTCCCTCGCTCTACCTCTTCTTCTCCATCTCTATCTTAATCTCCTCATACTCTTGTGTCGATACGTGCACGGCGGGTCGAAGCACACACTCGACCACTGGTTATATCCTCGCTATTTCTCACTCTTTTCTTTTCTTCCTCTTTTTCTCTTTCTCTCTGTCACTCTTCATCTTCACTCACGTATGTACACTGAGAAAAATGTTGTAATAAAAATTACTATATTATATAGTAACGTCGGTACAAACTAAGATTATCAAAATTTTTACTATTTTTTATAGCAAAAATTGCTATGTATATAGTAATTTTTATTATAGCATTTTTCTCAGTGTATTAAGCTGCTTCAAAAACGTTCCACGAGTAGGTAAATTATCTTTATCCCCGTGTGTTTGCAGAACTTTCATCTCTTCGCGCGTGGAGGTGTGCGATTTTTCTCATCCTCTCGTCCGTACTACACTAAATCTACTCTTCCGCGCACGTTTTCGTCCGATTATGTATCCACGCGAGAAGAACAAAGAACGGCTGGACGGGCACTTTTCGACGCGCCCGCGCGCCGATCGAGTTATAAGCGGCTCACAAAGCTATGGTTCGCGCGGACGCGTTTTTCCGCATTTTTTCCTTCTAAAGAAATCTGACGCACCTCCGAGGTTTCAGCAATATAATTATGACGTTATAGTATTTAATTAGAATAAAAGTAGAAAAACAGAGATATGTTTTATTATGATCAAAGTTTTGAGTATCTCATTTCTCACCACGTAACCAACACTATTATTCGAATTTCCATGAAAATGTGATTGATGTAAAATTCGATATTTTTTATTATCTCGCAAAAAATATATTGGGAGAGATATAATTTACGTTAATGATGACGAAATAAAATATCCATTCGGATTATAATGCAGCTGTATAAAAAAAACAACCCGAAAATTCAACATATTATTTATCATAGTGCTAATCAACACTGACTAGTGGGAAATTGTTAACAGTCAAAATAAAGTTTTCGGCTGTTGCATACAAATCGTACACCTACTTAAGTAAGTCACTGAACGCTACTAAACTGAATTTTGTTAGTACATTTATTTTATTTCTTAAAACATTATTAAATTATATTAATTGGTAAAAATGAACACTTATAAAATAATTTTATATTACAGCAAAGACAATTTAATTGAGATTCCTTCCAAATAGACTATTGTAATAATTAAGAACAGAAGCAACGATTTAGTGTAATATTTAGTATTTTCAATAACAGTGTCGTGACAAATCAATAAATTATTAAATTTTGTGAATTGATTTATATTGCGAGTGGAAGTCGGTATAAATAATAAATGAATGGAAGAGACTCTCCCACTCTTCACTTTCTTTTATTATCTCTATCTCTTTTCGCCCTCTCTCTCTCTCTCTCTCTTTTCTCCCTCTCTCTCTCTCTCTCTCTCTCTTTTCTCCCTCTCTCTCTCTCTTTTCTGCCCTCTCTTCATTTCTACATCATCACTGTATGTTAATCATCGTATTAGCCTATATAAAAAAGCGAAGTAAAAGCGAAGCACTGTTACATTGATAATGAGACAGAGAGAGAGAGAGAGAGAGAGAGAGAGAGAGAGAAGTGTAGAAAACGTGAAAGAGAGTGCGGAAGAGACAAACTCAGTTTTTTTTTCGTGATTAGCGTTTTTGTCATTGATCGCAACGGCACTCTGATTGGACATCTATACCAAATGTCATGATCTTCCAGAAGAGCTCATCACCTTTCGCCTTCTTGACCAAATGCGACTGGACCTCTATATCTCGAGCCGCACAGCAAACGACGGAAAACGACGCTTCAAGGGTGTCTGTAAGCGACGTATGCGTGAATTCTGTCGTTCATTCTCTGTAGTTTCTCCTCCCCCCTCTCACTCTCTCTCTATGCTCCCGAAAGTGAAAGGCACTCAAGCCTCTCACTTTCTCTCTAGTTCGCGTATTAACTTTAAATCTTTTATTTAATTTAAACTTTAAAACTACTTCATTTTTAAAATAATCTCATTTTTGATAGATTGATTCTCCCTAGAGGATAAAGAGAAGAAGATAACATTAAAACAGCATTGTGTATATAATATAAATTGATTAATTTAGATGTGTACTTTTAAATGATTATTTCAATGTAATAAAATATTTTATGACACACCGTGCGTAAAGTGCCACTTTTTTGCACACTTGCGAAAACGGGCGTGCTCAAAACTGACACTTAACGCACGAAGTGTCATAAAATAATGTTCGATACTTGTGAGAAATGTGATTCTGGCTCGGGTGTGATTGTCACAACTCACACTCGAGCTAAAATTATATTTCTCACAAGTGTATCGAAAAGTACTAATAATGAAATACGTCATTTTAAATTAATATGTAAGAAAAAACATCGTTCAAAGGCGTAAAAAATTAGTGAAATTATCGCGCACCCATTTCAGTGTATATGAAGCACGATCGGCCCTCAGGCTTTTCTATATTTCGGACAGATACTTGCCTTCGGAGCGCTCCCGCGCTCCTTGATGTATCTGTTTGGAAAAATTCAATTTGTTAAAAATGTTCTTAAATTTAATGCATTTTTAATATACAATTGCACATTAAATTTAAGTTTCTTGTATATGAAAGGTATTTTACTGTAAAGAAACTTAATTTTAATAAATTATTCAGGAAATTTAATGAATTACTATGAAAACTCATAGAAAATTTATTAAAATTAAGGAAAATTTCATAGAAATGTACATGAAATTTCAATAATTCGTATATGAATGATGCTTCATATACATTACATTAAATTTAATACAACAATTTTTTACAGTGTACGTTGCTCTTTGATTGATTTCCTCTAAGTTTGGAAAATTTCAGATCATTTATCAACGCAGTTGTAAAATTGTTTAACTTCCAATTCTAGCTCTTATACATGGGTTTTTATGAAAGTACCTTGCTAGAGCACAAAACACATAGGTTACAATAGTTTAAAAATAATAAGAATAATTCAAAAAACTATTGGCAATATAACATATATATCGGAGAGTATTTATACGAAATCTATACGATTAAGTTCATAGGCTATTGGAGGAGGTGCGCAGTGCGAAAGGATCCCCACCCAATGCCTCGCGAGTCAAGAGTGACCAAAACTTAATCTCAACCTCATAAGCTTAAATATTTCAATCGTTAAATATTGTACATTATTATAAAAAAATAGTAAGGCATCAACACATGTGCTTTTCTATTCTTTTAAGTACCTTCATAATATCATCGAATTTAGATAAATATTTAAAAAATTTTCTTTAATTTTTGCACGTACAATGGTATTTTATAAATATCTTGACCAAAAATGAAAAAATTTTCAAGAAAAGCGAATAAAAATTTTCATAATTATAGAACAAGTACATACAATGTATATATACTGTATAAAAATGTACGGGCAATATGCCAATAGTATAAATATGTCTCTCATGCTATAGTAAAACACAATGTGAAATAGATATAAATGTTATATATATAGCAAATAGTATTGCCAATATTTAGCTTGATATCACGGCCACACGAACTATTGGCATTGTATTATTAGCCTCTGTAGAAAATAGACTATAGCAAATAAACTTGTTATGCAAATATTAAAGATTTTTATGCCATTTTCCTCGATCCGTATCCATAATTTACACGACGCTAAGTAAAAGCAGCAATTTGAAGCCGCTACACAACGAAGAGAATTGGATATTCTCTCAAAAATATGAAAAAAAATCGACATAAAGTTTCGTCGACGCAACGAAAATGTGATTAACGCAATAACCGATTCCCCGTCGCACGCGCGCAATATAGCACGACTTCCTTCCTCTCCCGTTCCAGAACTTTTTCCCCGCGTATAGCCTAGCGCGAGCGCGCAAATTCCCCACGTCCGTGAAAATAAGCGTTTCTCACGACGAAATCGAGAAGTCGTGTTGGCAGCCCCATCTATTCCCGCTGGCCGGAATAGCGAGCGTCTCCTCAAAGACGCGCGGCATTTATATCCCATCCCCACCATCCCCAGCAGCAAATTCGCGCGCGAGTCTGTTTGTTCCGGTCCGCCGGAAATAATCGCGCGCAAGCCCGACAGGTATATCGCCGACTGGTCGTTTATACGCCCAGGGGCCGGAGGTCGAGGGACGGGGGATGGGGTTGGAATCGGCGAGCGTTTTTCCCCGTCGCTTTCGCGGATGATGCACCGACTTCCGACTGCTAAACTGCAGAAATTTCTTCGGCAGAGTTGCGCCCGGCATTGTACGGCGCTGAGGATTTATTCCCCCTTTCTTGTCTGAGCGCACGCGCCACGCGAATTATACGGAGATTCGCGAATTAACTCCAGCGAGCAAGAGATTCTTTCGCTCGGAAGGAACTTTACCGTGGCCGATTTCGGCGTGAGCGCGCTAGCACGCGCGGTCGAAAAAATTAATTGCCTTTGTATTGCCGTGGAAAGGGTGAAAGGGAGGCGGGAGGAAAGGAGCGAAAGAATGTTCCTGCGCTTGTTTTGGTGGGAAACATTTTTAACTGCAATTAGGGAGGGGTGGATAAAATATGTTGGCTTGTAATGCGTTTTTTGGCTCAGATAACAAAGTTATTATACAGAGCATTTCAAACGCTCTCCGCTCGCACGGGAAAATTATATAGTTTCGTCTGCACTTGCGTAGGATAAATCGTAAAAAAGCGGAGCTAAAGTTTAAGCAAATCTAGATTACTTTACAGCCTGTACTAAAGGTGTATAACATTTTATACACCTAGATGAATGAAAAAAAACATTGTGAATTTTTCGTGTTGCGAACGCTAACATTTTGTTGATACCGTAAATATGATCTTCTATTTATTTCGTTTTTTTTTTCTTTTTAATGAATACATTTCGAAAGTTAATTATATTTTGTTTCTAAGAACCATCACGCATGATTTACGTAAACGCGTGTTTTAATCAAAAAAGAACTTTGAAATATTATACCATTACAAATGTAATAAGTCAGAAGTTCACCGGCACCTCATCTAAAAAACTTACCATAGATAATATACGGACATGCAGTTTCGTGCACAATCTCAATTACGAAAATACATGGTTTGAATTTCTTACCTGAAATTCCGAATAATATTTTTTTCCATTTATACTATACAGCGTCCAATAATTGTATTTACATTTAATATTATATAAAATATACCAATAAATAATGACTCCTAATGTAAACATCAACAGGGTTTATTGAAACAGATATATCGAAGGAAATATTCATTGGAGCCGAATAATTGGTTGAATTAAATCAAAATAAATATTTGACGCAAGAGCAGAGAACAAATACACAGTCGTAATTGATTTCAATATTATACGTAGCGATCTCATCATCTAAATAACTCAACCGCTTGAATTTTAATAATCCGCCCGCGCCCTAACAAGCATCTCCCTGCTAATTCCCATCCTCACCCTCTCGCCTCCTATATATTTTTCCTTTCCCGCAAGCTACATCTCGCCGAAAATCCAACAAAGCTCCCACGGCACGCCAGCCCCTTTTCTCGCGGCGATACAATAAATCCAGCCGGAGCCAGCTAGCCGTGAACAATGCGCTGTGCACCGCCTCCCCACGCGCGCACACCTCTCATTGAAATCGCGAAGATGGCAAATAACCCATCGACGCTCTCTCTCTCACCCTCTCCCTCCCTTCTCCGCACCGCGGGGGCGCATGCAGCACGGCGCCGGCGCAACTTTGGCGCGCCGCGTGCGTGTGTCCTCTCCCTTGCTCTTTCTCTCTCTCACGCGCCCGGAGGTGGGAGAGCGCGCGCCTGCCGCGGCGGCAGTCCCGTCCGGAGTGAGCTGCAGCCGCGGCGGCAGACTCCCGCGCGCAGCCGTGCCGGCGGGTACACCTACAGATCGCGCGTACCTATATATATATACATCGGCTATCGCGCGGCCCGCGCGAGCGCACCAATTTTGTTTTGCCTTCTTTAAGAGAGAAAGAGAAAGAAAAGAAGAGAGGGAGCGAGAGAGAGAGCGAGCATGAGCCCGACGGAAAATTTTCTTCATCAAGCTGTCGAAGGTAGCCGGCCCGCTGACAAATGTGTGTAGAGTCGGAGCGCGGAGCCGAAGGTGTGGGATGAAAAATGCCGCCACGTGACGGCAGTGAGCCACTACTGTTGGCGGAGTTTTGCGCCGCCGCGAGCTGCCGATAAATCCTGCACGTGTGCGTATATACGCGCGAACTTATACGGACGCGCTGCACCGCTGAGATTTTCGACATCTGCGCGGATCAGAGACTGAGAGGTACACGCGATCGCGGCGCGAGTTCGTCAAGATGTTCGTCGGCTGGAGCTTCTGGTGGCTGATCTGCGCTTCGTCGGTGACGCTCGCTGCACTTCGTGCCAAGGAGGTCGGCGAGGGCAGGCGTAAGTAGCAAAGTGCCTTGTTATACGCCGTGACGAGCGGCACTTCATCCACTCTCGGCAGTAGCAGCGGAGCAGCCTCTTAATTTCACTTTACTCGCTTTTTTTACCCGATAATTACTCGGCTGCCGCCGGCTACAGTGCCAGCCCGTGCGGGCCGGTCGGATTTTCCCCTTCCCACCCTGCTGCGCAGCGTTTTCGCTCGAGAGAAGCTCGAGCGAATTTAGGGCCGATGTCGAGGACGACCCTTTCGCTCGGGAGATGTACGAGAGTGTTTTTTAAAGAGGAAAGGGTGCGAAGGAAGGATGCGGCAAAGTTTACGTGTAACTTGCTCGAAATCTTTCGGGGGTGGGCGAGCCTTATCATTTATCTATACACGTTTTTCGCTTATTTTTATTTCTATCGTCGAAATCGAAGTGTTTGATGACATTATTTTTCAGTTTGCTAACGTATTTATGTACAAAACGAAAAATTGGCACGTAGTTATATTCGTTGACAATCAATAAGAGTGAGAATAAAAATTTAATTATATTTTACTATAAACAAAATAAAATTTTATTATAGCTTCTTTTCATCTCTTTTATTATAAAAACAATTCAATGTATGATTGGAAAACGTTGCTTAAAAATATAAAAAATAAAATATAATAAAATAAATAAAATAAAATAAAATATAATTAAATATCTTATTCGTTAAAAGAGTTATTTAAAGGAGGGTAAACAAGCTGATCAACCATCGGGAAAGTAAAAGTAATATAATTTTTTCATAATCGCGGCTCAGCTCTGTAAAAACATAATAACTTCACCTTCAATTCAGATTAACGTTAATGCAGTGCGCATTTCTTCTGCCTCGAAATGTACCGAACAGCCACAAAATTGTTATCATTTTATTACAAGAGCTACTCGAGAGCAGGTGGTGTGCATCCCGTTAGACGCTATCCGCGTAATGAAAGCTTATAAATCATTCGAAAACAGAACTCTACCACGCTTTATCCTTTTCGCAGCAATAATATTATCTTTTGACGCTATTTCATATGCAAATATGCTAACGTCCACTCGACGAATTATCTTTCGACGTAAAACTCACGGAAATTTTTGACGTATCGCAATGCGCTTTGAGTTACCACAGCACCATAAACAATCCAGCGTTGGTGCAAGAGAAGGAAGCTCGCGAAAATAAACACGTGCAACTTTATTTTAATTATGAAGATCTTTTCTTCGCAGTTTTTTCAAAACGTTGATCAAAGAAACGCCTAAGTATGAAAGCTCGGTCAGTATTTTTTCCTTCCTAGAGAGAGTCGTGAAAACGTTCTAAAACATAAAGCATAATCTGCATGAAAGCTTACATGCACCTTCTTAAGATGCTGCTGTTTTCCAACGTTACCATATTTTACTGCGCGGAACAATTTGACTCGCGAGTTATGTGCTGAGTCGAAATATTATCTTTTAAAATGTTAATAATTCTGAATAATGGGAAGGTGCTGATGAATATTGAAATACACAATGTTTTTTTATTCATACATAAATATGTGATAAAGCTTACAAGTGCCTGTCTTTGTATACGAAAAAGTAGGTTACAGTAGACGCAAACAGAAAATAATTAGTGTAACCATCTTAATATAGTTATAGTGACGTTAAACTAGTTTTAAAATTAAATTTTGATCGTCAATCTATCTTCTTGGTTATTACTTTTCATGAAAAGAAATAATATGTATATCAAATTGACCTAAATTTTATACGTAAAAACTGTTCTGAAATCTCTAAAATATAAAAATAACACGAATATCAACGTGCGGGTGAAAGGATCGAACATGTGTGTATTTTAGATAGCTTAGCAACTGCTTTCACTGATCCAAGCGATCGACCTTACCTGGTCCCGCCACGCCAGTAGATATAGTTATAGTTATTATGTCAGTTAGCCGTGCTCTCGATTCTTGTACAAACCTCTTATACACATAATATAGTTCGTTATTATCTTCTGCATTATTTAAAAAAATCAATTTTATCATATATAATCGGTTTTTAAAAAACGAGTCTGTTACTGTTTATGGTGATCGTGAAACTAAGCTTATAAAAGCTGTAATCAATCTTTTAGCAAACAATCTTTATTATTAATATAATTGTATACATCATTACAAACAATGCCATTAACCAGTCAAAAATTCAATTACTTTTCATTCTTAGTTAAATGAAATCATAAGTTTTCTTGAATAGGAAATTGTTTAATATCTAGAAATTTTGTTTTTATCAAAACAAGCTTTAAAGCTGTAAACTAAAATATTTTAGGCCTCTCATTAACTTATAGTAGGGTACACTTTTGAGTACCTTACTTTTATATGGATGTAGAGTTTTGTGATTAAATGAGATAAAGAATTCTTATGAGCATATGTATAGAAAATTAAGAAAAACCACGTTGCACTTACCAAACTCGGTATAGTAAGTATAAAAGTTAATAAAGCGATATCTCAAATAAAAAGATCTTTTTCTAATAATAGCTCAATTTTTTATCTAATGAACAGTTTTGTTTGTTCCTCAGATTTTAAGGATGGCTTGTCCCCTCAAGTCCTGCAAAGGTTATTAAATAAAATTTCGAGGTTCGAACGAGCCCTCTTCAACGAGGGCTTAACGGTATACGAAAATTAACCCTCCATTTGCAGTTAGTGTAAACGTACACTAAAATAGGGCCACGCGCACCTGTCGTTAGTGCCTATTATCTGGGTATTCAGAGGCTCTGAACGCGCTGCAGGCTGGTGTTCTCGTCGCTGCCCTAAATACTGAAAATTTAGTTAAAAGAACGATCGCAAAATTGGATAGTCTAGCAATTTCGATCAAGGAAGTATTCTCAATTTTACTAAAAATCGATGAATGTAAGATCAAATAGACCTAACGTAATTAAATAATATATTTTTAATAAACGGTTCAGAAAATTTGCTTATAGATTGAAAGCGAGTATGGGAAAAGCTACAGCTACTAGTATTTGTATAAATCAACTAAAACAATATACATGTATGGTATAGTATAGTATTTCATTTATTGTAAAAACATAGTTTACAAATATAAAAATAAGCATATAAAGTAATACATTCATACTTAAAAATACTTTTATATATATGTAACGTATATTATAATTATATTATACTCAACACAATTTCTAATATAATTCTAGAACACACGTTATTATCATTTTCTTTTGTTCTTTGTATATGAAACATTAAAACAATTTTGAAGTGGTTTTAATTTTACACTCCTGTCGAAACTACTAATCAAAAATGTTCCTTGTTAAGCTTCTTACAAAAAACTTTATTAATAATGTTCAGATAAATAAAGGTTGTATTTTCATTAAAAGGCATCGTGAGACGATGTAGAAAAAACAACATCGTTAGAGTACCACATTACGCATAATAGTTTCGTTGAAATAATTCTAATTATTGTGGAATTCCGTACATATTTGGCGAAAATAACAATAAAAGCTATTATTCGTGATAAAATAACTGGTGCGATGTGCTACGCTTGTTATTGATAAAACAAATATGTTTTCTCTTTGAAAATATTCGTTTGATAATTCGATTAGCAACTATAACTGAAATCCATCCTCGCGCTCGTTGAGTAATTTGTGTAACGCTCCCAAAAGCTCTAATAAAAGCTCATCATTGTGAAAATCTACATACCAAATCATTAATCAAAAGCTCGCGACTCAATTTCTAAATAACTCATCGGTCCAAGCGCATACCGACCCTCATCTTCATTTCGTGCGCAAAAACGCGCGCGCGCGCTTCACGCGCAATATACGCGCATGTAACGCGGCCGCATTAAAAAGTCCCGCCGAGGGAGAGAAATGTGAGGGCAAAGCGGAACGAGTCGGTGCACTCGCGAAAATTGTGTGTACGTATACCACCGCGGCGTGGCACAACTGCTTCTCCCTCTCTCTCTCTCTCTTCTTCCTCTTCCGACCTCTCTTCCATTCTCTCTTCCTCTATCCCTCTCCCTTCTTTCTCCCATTTTTATCATTTCATGCACGCGCCCATGCGCCATTGTTTCGGATTGAGAACGCGACATCCCCCCGGATTATCCGAGCGGAAAATGGCTTGGCTAACTAATTAAAATTTCACTTGTACTACGGCGCACGGAAGTTCGCGACCGCTGCCTATCGCGGATTTGTTTCTCTGTGCCCCTCCTGCTCCACTCGCTTTTTCTCCTCTTCCGTGTACGCATGTCCTTCGAGGTTTCGTTCGACGGACGGACGGACGCGCAACCGGATAATTTAACTATCTCGTTGCCGCGCGGCCGGCTACGAATTATCGCGCGCGGGCGTGATTAACCTACTTTCTGACGGCGGCTGCGGCGACGGCGACTGTGGTGGAGACGTTCTCTTCGTTTTCTTTGTGGCGAGACCGTTTTTTTGCAAAGTCGTCGTTAGTTATGCGGATAAACGATGTTTCTTGTCGGTCGAGCGTACTCCCTCGTCTCGTGAAAAAAAATTGAATAGATGGCGAACGCTAAATCGAGCTTTTATAGTTAAATGCGTTTTATTAAAGAGCATGTACTAAGCATGCTTCGTTCTTCTATCCATTCGAGAAAGTTTTCCTGTTCCTGATTTCTTGTATCAAATATTTGTTTTTTTTTTTTTTTATATAAAGATACTTGGCTGACATGACTACCATAGCTGTCACTTTACTAAATTAACTATTAGTTAATTAAATAAATAATATATTCTTATCAAAACATGATTAATTCTTCTTATACACTGGAAAAAAAACTGTATGCGTCATTCGACCATAGACTGTTTTTGAAACAAAAAAGATTATAAAATGATATTGAACCATCATAATATCGTATAATGTTATGAGGAAGCTATCGTTACTTTTAATGATTAAAAGTAACAGAATTCGGGTTTGAACCAATACCGCCGACTTGTGAGTCACAAACACTGCCAACTGTAAATACGACTCTCATCCCTCAGTTTTCTTACTGATCGTCGTCATATCGTAATTGTTCACTGAGAGAAATATAAAGTAGAAAATTACCGAAAACTCTAGCATTTTAGCATTAGCACTAAAGAAAATGATTTTAAGATGAATCTGCTTTAAATAAAAAGCAGTTTTAACCTTGTAAATAAAGTCGTGCGCCAACACCGTAGGTCACATAATCTTATTTTCTGAATTCGTTTTGTCGTCAAAGGCTGAAACTACATAAAAATTCACTGCCATCCTAGCTTTATTTTTCTCTGAGTGAGTCTCTTTGCCTCTTCTTATTTTGCATATTTGTAAGGATATCTTTCCAAAGCAATAGCAACAATTTTAATTCGTCAATTTTACCACACAAACTAGTACATTTTCTTATTCTGCGTAAAGAATTTTTCCTATACAGTTAGGAAATTCTATAAAGTAGAATTGTAAATTTTTGCAGACAATCTAACAAGTATGAACTAATTACTTTGACCCAACATAGACAAATCGACTTATAAATAATTGTCCTTGTTGAAATTAAATCAATCATTGGAATCATTTCACAAATCTATAATGAATAATTTAATTATGCGAATAGTCTATGCTGTACCATAGGTAAACGATTCATATCATTTCATGTAAGTATACTTCAGTGGTCCAGTCGGTGTTGGCTACGCTGTAGACTCAGGTTTGATTTTCAACATCATCGAGATTTTGCTTCCTCGTAGAGGAAGCTTTGTGATAGTAAAAAATAAGTTTTTTGAGATAATGTGTTAAGAATGTTATTTATCAAATTTGTAATCGAAATACACTATTTTTAGAAAATGTCCGTATGGATGTATGTGTGTATGTATGTATGTCCAACGCTCATATCTCATGATCTACTCGACCGGTTTTAACGATTCAGTGATCATTTTTTTAAATTTTGCTCAAACTCTTCGTTTCAATATTCTATTTTTGTAAAATTAATTTTACAAATAAATGTTCTATTCATGATTCACAAGTAGCCATTGATGATAAAAATGTCATTTGGCTTTCTTTGTTTTTTACCGTACGTCACGGGTCGATGATTTGGATATTATTCAACTATTTTATTTAACCCTTTGAGGGGCACGTTTTTACTGAAAAATCAGCGTTTTTTTTAATCAATTGTTTATAACAATAAAAATAATAACTCAGTTGGCCTGATTTGTGCTGATGATTACATAAATTAGTTACTCATCAGGTCAGAAAATGATTTACTTTAGCTTAAAACCTCAAAACTTCAATGAAATAAACAAAAAACGAATATACGATAGGTGTCGAATATACTTGACACCGACCTTCAAAGGGTAAATACATTCATTCTTGAGATCTCTAAAGGAATCTACTGAAGTTGTTATTTAGAGTACTGCAAAGTTAGGTTCAAAGACATTCTAAAGATAATTAGAAGGCTTAAAAAGATGTCAGGACTAATTAAATGTGACTGAAAAATGTTATTTTTAATCGGTATATAGTTTCTATAGTGTACGAAATATATTTAGAGTATACAAAACAATACTGCATTTAAAACCTGAAAAAATAAGAGAATAATATTCTCGAAGTCTGAAGTTTGATACAAAAATTAATTTTAAGTAGACAAAGTTTTTTGTACTAGAACTTGTAAGCAAAAAAAATAAGTCCTATCCAATAAAATCAAATAATTCAATACCGAAATCTATTCTCCTGCACAAACATTAACATGAATATATCTAAAATTGTACGAGTCATAATGCTAAAATTTTCCTACATATCTTGAGAAATAAACTTTTACAATCAGTGAAATTCTGGAAGAGAAACAATGTTATTCAACTATGGCACTATTCATTACAATAATTGAAAAAGACTAAATACATACACTTTAAACAAGATTTTTTTTCGAAAAATCATTCATCATCATGAAATTGAATTTACTATTTCAAAATCTCAATCCCATTTCATTTACCAAGAATTATTTTTATGATCCCATATAAATTTTTTTCTCTTTGTTATTTATTTCCTTTTTTATTGGGTTATTTAAAACACGCGAAATTATATTACTATGCAACGTATATATATATATAGATATATATATATATATATATATACGCTTATTACAAATTGCAAAAATCATTTGGCTGAATTAAAGAAATAATTATTACTATTTAACAACATTTTTGAAGATATATAAATGTAACAAATATGCAATCTCTGAGGCATAATAATCTATCAACATATATTAATTAAATGTTTATTCATATAAAACTTCTTAATCTATTTAGTGATGAAAACATTCAAATAATTTTAAACGTGAAATTGAGACTACAAAAATATATTGTTGTGCGTTCAACTTATATCGATATGCCATAATTATGAAATCGTCTAAAGCTTGTTGGTGCTTTGATCGCTCATTCAAGTTTATACGAATTTCCATAGGTCTATTGTCGCATTCATACAATAAAAAAATGTCAAATGAAAGCCAGAATTTCTGTTATAATAATGTTAAAACGATTATCTCCCTTTTGTTATCACTCAAAATCATCGCTAAAACTATTTATGTCGAAATATCTTCTTAAAAAATACATATTTTGACTCGGGGTGTTAAAAAATATGGAAAAACATTGAAATCTCATAGTATGTCAAATTTTATTGTAACAAAATTTCCTCTTTCAGAAAATCAACAATTATTTGGAATACTATACTCTGATAAATCATCAAAGGACGAAAAACCACAGTCGATTGTGAATGCATAACCTTATGATTTCATAATGAGGGATGATCATTATTATTGTTCTGTTCATTCTTTAATTAATCTTTTCATTAATTCAATTGAATTTACCTTTATTTGTTGATATCAAATAAATGTATTAACATTATCGGTTTAATATTAAACCATTTGTATAAAGTTTTTATGTGCTTAATCCATGTATTATGACGGTATTGACGCACAAAATACACGAATACATTTAAATTTAAAATTGGTAATTTATGGTTATTAATATCTCTTATTTTTCTTTATTGGAATACATTATTCGATGCCACTACTCATTTCATTTACAAATTGCTATTTGTTCAAAAATATGTTTATTACCGATTACACAGTAACTAAAATATATACTGAAGTACTTTACAATTTTCCCTTGACTAGATAAATTCAAATACTCTACGTGCATAATATACTGTTTCTCAGGTTATGATTAAATTATCTTTATGATTGTCTTTTAACTATATAAGATTATTTGATAATTTTTATAAACAAAATAATAAATTTTTTCTATGCAATTTTCTATTTTTTGGGTGGTTATCGTAATTTGCAGCCAAATATCGAATTTCTTACTTTGAATATTTCTAACAACTTTCCTATAAGAAACATTTTTGAAAATCAAAAATTAAATAATGTAACTTCAAATATTGCAGCCTGAATCCTATTTTCAGAAAATATTTTGCGCGTCGATCCTCAGCAGACTGGCGCGATTTTCGTGCAAACGCGGCTTTTGCTCTCTTCCCCGGCTAAAGCACTTTTCCTCGCCCCGTTATATCACCCGTCACTGACAGCCCGCGCGCGCTCTCGCTAAGATCGGACAATCTCCGAAAGGTTCAGTGATTCGCAATTTCTTACGTCTCCTCGCCTACACCGCTTGTGTACACACATAGGTCATAATGGCTCCCGTCTTTCCGCCCTTTACTTTCATCCCTTTCCACCACAACTTGCTCTTTCGTGTTGCCGGCACATGCTACCCTACAGAAAGAGAAAGAGAGAGGGAAAGAGAGAGAGAGGGAGAGAGAGAGAGAGAGGGAGAGAGAGAATGGCTAGTTTCTTACAGCGCGTTCGCGCGCACTGCGGTTAATGGCTTCCGATTAAGCGCGGACCAGACGAGAGATGCAGTTGTCTGACTTCAACGAGGCTTTTGAAGTTTTTTTTCACTGCGGCAATGTGGCCAACTAGACTAAAAAAGGACAGAAAAGTCGGACAGTTGGAAAAAAACTTGCTAGAAGAGGTTATTTAGGATGGTGGACGAAGGCGTGATCTATTTGGAAGTTTTGCAAAATTGTGCAGTTTGAAAGTATCTCGAAACACATTTTTTTAATTTTAATTATTTAGCTAGTCATAGTATATAAAAAAATAATCTTTGAAGCAGCTGTATTTTCATTCATAAATTGTTCTTTGAAATCGTAATTTTCCGGGGCTTAGCTTATGTAATGCCTTGGAATTGGCAGATTACTTATTTTATGCATCATTAATAAGTATGTAAAATATTAACAAAATTTGAGGATTATTTGACCACCGACTATTCGTAAAGTACGTTATTATAGTTATTTTACGGCTGTAAACTATGATTTTAATTTCACATAAACAACAAATTATCGCAAAGACTTGAACCGATATGACGAGGGCATACATTTAAAATAACTATTAATGTGGTTAAATTTTTCATTTAAATGGTTCCAATTCTTTCAGAAAATTTGGAGTCACTATTCGTCTAGTTATAATCGTTTTATTTTATTATTTAAAATTTGGTTTTTTAAGAAGACTGATTCCTAAATAATAATCACAAGGGAGCAAAGTTTTTGTATCCTTTCACATACTTTACTTCGTTTTCTTTTTTTTCATTCATTTGTTCATAATGTTATTTTAAAAAACAAAAAATAAGCAATTCTTTTTTGCTTTGTTTTGTTTTGCAATCAATAAAATAATTAAAAATAAACTATTACAAAATTTATTTTATTTTATAATAATTGCATTGATGGTCAAAAAGAGATGTCCATAATTTTCCCTATTTTCAGTGAAATATTTTACATCTCAGAAATTTGATTTTCCTACGAGATATTTTATTTTACTAACCTATCTCAAGCAATCTTGTCATGGCTATTCGAACGTGAAGCTTTACAAAAGAGGCGTTATATCATGCGCATGAACGTAGTGAGCCAAGTATAGATCTCACTCTAAACAATGTGTTGTCAGTCCATATTTTTTGCAAATGCCCAGCATCGACAAACCAACTAGCCAACGCGTAATATATATATAGAGAGCTCCAACCAGTGAAGCGCGCCACTCGGCCAGTAGCAGTAATAGCTAAAGGTAAGCTAACGCGCGCCATGCGGCTGCAAAATGCGCTAATTATCATCCACGCGTGCTATCCCAGAGTGAACAACACACCGAAGGGCTAGCTGTTCACCGTATCCGGTATGCGCGATTGCTTTAGTGCCGTACATGGACTGCTGGCGCACTACTACAGCGCCCCCCTCCCCGCCCGCTTCTCTTCCCGCTCCGTGGCTTCCGAACAGATTGGCCCCGTTCTATGAACCTGCGAAATTCCAGCGACGAAACGATCGGCGACGACGACGACGGAGGCGCGAATGGCTGAAATTCACCTCCGGCCGATAAGCGCCGAAGGTGAATTTCAACGGGAAGAGGGCATTTCGCGTGACGTTCCGAGCGCAGGGCAACGGCGCCTGGCTTGTTTTCAATTTTCGGAAATTCAACTCCTGACAATGGAGAGAGTAAAATATACAAAACGCCGCAAGGGCTTTTCATGTGCCGAGCGAGGAAAACGAGAGAGTGAAACGCGAACTGAGTTTGCCAATCGATGAGTGATGGGTGTGAATGTACTGGACATTAGAATGGCGATTTTCATTCGGGAATTCTATATTGGCTGAAACTGATTTAAACGACGTGTCATACTGAATAGTTGAATGTGTATAATCTAAAGATTACTTATGTTATTATACAGAAATCGGTTCTTCATCAAAGACACATAATTGTTGTTGATCATTTTATTATCCTAATGAGATTAGGCTGAATTTAATATTTATATAGTTAAGCAAAAAAACGTTTATTTGTATTGTTTAAATGAAAATCATGCAGTTTCCGTTCATCACTACGGTGCTTGCTGCGGTCTGCTGCAACCTGAGAAGTGTTATAGTAATGATATGCGGCTATCTTTTTGATCTCAACGATGGCGTTTTGAATGGTGAGCCATTAGTTGCACTGAAGAATTTCCTTAGTCAGGTTTCGATCTATGACGTTACTTTCATTATGATATGGTACATGTCCAAAAAACGATTACGCCGGAGAAGAGACGCTAGCCAGTGCATAGGTGAAATGTATATAGACATCTTAGCCAACAGGAGAAAAATTAATCTACTTAAGTACCGTTTAGTAGAATTAATCAATATTTCATTGTCACTCTTACCATTATTATTACTTTCATCTACTCATTGAAGCTAGCAGATAGTTCTTTCTTGGGCCACGTGATAAAAAATCTTAGGAAGAGCTGTAGTCTTCAGTACGTGGATACATGGTCGAGCATATACTATATCAAAAAGTTAAATTTCAATGTTGAAAACATTGAATCGTTAAAATTATTACAATATAATTATAGTATCCTTTATATAATTTTGGCGTTCGAGATAATCTATTTGGTTCTCGAACGATCTCGAAATCGAATATCGAAATAAACGAAAGATGGATATAGGCGCGCGTAGTGTGCTAATTAACCCTAGTTTATAATTATTCAATACTATTAATAGAATTGACCGAGATTATATACTAACATAATTCATGTACGATTCAGATAAACGTTCATTTATTTTTATTTACAATAAAAAAGTTATATAAATTCAACGCATTATAAGGTATGATAAAATCTACTAAAATATATTACGTAACGTTTCTTAGTACATTCATGAAATCGGAATTATTTTAATATCACTTGTAATATAAATCCCGAACCTTTCGTTGTCGCAAGTTGGTGCTTATCCTCTGATTGTGAGTTATCAATTATACTTATACGCGCGTCTTTCTTCGAGTCGTCTTCATCAGTATAAGAAAATGCAAACCGATCCACGTCATCACGCTGTACATCTACGATACACACATAAAACATATAATAATAAACACTTTTATTTATTGTCATTATTTTGCTGCAAATCCCGGAAATAAGTAATACAGTAAATGTATTCGGGAACTAGAAGGAGAAATATCGAAGTAATTATTGATAATTGAATGGTTTTACAAATACTTTCATTTAAGTGAATTCTCTTGAATATTTGTGAAATATCAATGCATTGGAAAATATTTAGTTTGATATGAGAAATAAAGAACCATTTTCTGATATTAAAATGATTGTATTCAATGGTATCGATAGAATATTCGTATCATGTTTCTATACGTGTACTATTTTTGTAAATCGAAAAGTAATAGATATTATTACATACTGGAATACCAGTAATTTCTCACATGCCTATATATACATATTTCTATATATTGTATACAAAAACTGAAATCGTACACTTTTTGGATCAAAAATGCAGCATGAGAAATTAAATCAGATGGTAAAAACGGGACTTGAGTGTAAGAACAAAAATTTTATCAATCAAAAATCAAGACCCCAATTTAAATATTTGAAATTTTTTCGATAAATGTTTTGACTCGAGTTTCTTTTAAAGTGAACGCTAATAATAACGTTTAATTATTAGTGTATTATTATTACAAACCCAGGACAAGGTTGTAGATATTGTGAGTAAATAAATATGATAAGGGTTATCACATTATACTTTGTCATCTAGTTTTGAAAATTAGTTTCATTGAATTTTTCCTTTAAATTACGGTACACATAATTACAATATAAGACGAATGTAATAAAACAAAGAATATATTTACTGAATATTACTTATTATTTATCCAAATAAGTGCTTAAAACATTGTAAACACATAAATTTATGTGAATAGCATTCAGAAAGTTGCTGACCAAAACAAACACAGCTGCTCTAGATTTATTATTCTCAGTCGTTTGGCCAAAGCTCAACTCACCCCAGCTTTTGTTGCAAAAGTCAGTTTAAAAATTTTTCCCGATAAACTGGAAAAATCACTCCAATGTGTAAACATACACAAAAACGTCACCTTAGAACTCGGCGCGTTCGTCTCACGCATTAGCCGCGCGTCCTAGCACTAAAACTCTCCTCCTCCTCCTTCTCCTCGTGGGATAGAGAAAAGTTTAAGTGCGCGCGCACAAAAGTGGGCGCGAAACTCCCAAAGAACGTAGCGGGTGAGCATCGAATGTTGAATCGTCCACGTGATCGATGATCGTCGCCGCTGGGAAATGGCCGCGCGGTATCCGCTAGTGATACCCCGCGCGGGTCGCCGGTCACGAATCGATGTAGGGTCACGTACGGATTTTAATTTCCCCCTTTCTCTCTTGCTCTGTCCCTCACTCTCTCGCTCGTTCTACGGATTGTGTTACGGGTTCGCGATAACGGAAGTATTCCAGGAGCCGTAACGCGTACGTGAAACGGGTAAAAAAGAAAGAGGAAGAGTAGAGGGAAAGGAGAGCTCGGATTAGCGGAATGGGGCTTTGTTTCTTTGGTCGATTGTAATGATACTGTTACTAGATTGTACACCCGGGAAAGGTGGGACGTAAAAAAAAAAGTGCAATTCAATTCCTTTTTACTTGCTGCTTTTTGAGAGGATTGAACTTTATTTTTGAAAATCCGGTTTACGGTCTGGTATTGTGCAGACTGCATGATAGTGTCGTCCGATCGTTCAAACTGTACGTATCCGTTTTATGTTAACAGTTTTATTTGATTTTAGTACTGTTTCATTGACGTTTCAATTAAATTTTCGATGAATTTTAATATACTCTCAAATAAAGACATTAATGCAATACTTTTATAACCGATATCCGTTTTGAGAATCTAAAAATATTTGACAAGTATGATTGACGGATATAATGCAGTACTTATCAAAAATAAAAAATACACTTATAACGATTTATCAGATTATTCTTATAAATTATAATTCCATTATATAATTTATATCGCGGTACTTGTATTAAACTAAAACGTCATTAATTTGAAATTAAAAATTGTATCTTTTTGGAAATTCTAAATTGCATATTTTCATTGTGAAAAACGAACTGGGCTAAACATGCAATTAACAAAGCTGTAAATTATAAAATTTTTTATTTACAATCCTAACAGACACAAAATAACAGCATGCAGGATCGAAAACAAATACAGCTGCGCATAAATCCCGAAAAATTTCTGTCTTACCCAATTTTGCGCTCTCCATATGCAGTATTTTTTTAATCAACCCGTACGCGTTATCTCCGTTGACTTGATGTACGCGGCGAATATTGCATACTTAATTTGCCCAGCGCTTCCAGCTTAAGAGTGAGAGCGTTCTCTTTCTCTTTCTCTCTTCCTCTCTTCGTACTTTACCCTTTTGTCCTCTATTATTTCTTTTTTTACCGAATCTTGACCTATGCATTTTCATGGACGAAGAAGAGAGATAGGAATGGCATGCAGCAGGGAAGGGAGAGGGAAGAGTGGATGGAATGCAATTTGCATAAATGATTTACAATACGGGTATTACGATCGCACGAGCGTAAATCCCTACTTTAGCGGATTATACGTCGGGGATCGATTTTTATTTTTCATAAGAGCCCGTGTTTTATGGTGCGTTAAAGAGGGGTGAAATTGTAAATTTGGATTTTGTTGATCGAATTTTCACGAGCGATGGGTTAATGAAGGCTATAAGGTGTTGGCGTTTTTTTTACGATTTCGATATACTGTATACCAAATTTTTTTCGAAAATTATGTGTGCTTGTCAAAAAATAGATTGCAGTTCACAGAATACCTTTTTTGTTTGTTTTTTTACACACATGTTGTTTTTTGTAACAAACAAAATAATTCTCACGTAGCAAAAATATATCTAGTTTTTACGTTACTGGAATTGTATGTAAGATTGTATTCTTTATGATATAACTATAAAGATTTTGAAGGACCTCTGAAATAATGAAATATTACGAATATATTTAATGGTGTAGATCCATCATTTTAGGAATTATTTTTAGGAGTGAAAAATTTAATAAAATTGGAAAACTAGCGTCAATGCCTCAAAAATGTCGTGTCGTTATAAACATTTTTAGATTTATTTTTGTATATAAATTTCTTTCCTCCATATAATAGCTTCTATTTCGAACTCGTTTATTTTACCGAAAATAATTTTAGAAACAATTCTACAATACAAAATGAAATTATAAGAAGCTAGCTACCATTTACTTTTTGATCAAGTAAAGAATATTATTTCATGGCAACGTTATGAGACATTACAGTTGAGCAAAGAAAATATTGAGATAAATTTCTACAATCCTTGGTTATACTTCGTATATATTTTTATGCATCCTCGTACTTCATTGTAATCCTTGATATGAACTAATGCCTTTTACTTTTAAAAAATCAAATAGAAACTTGATTTCCTTAATTTAATTTTCTGATCTTACAATTATATAAATTCGAAAATTTGAAACTTTTTAAAATTAAATCATAATTATTTTTAAAAATTTGTAAAAAAAATTTCCTTTAAATGAAATCAAAATATTCATATCTTGATTTTTTTTAATCATTTCTATCTAATTATTTCGACTCTTTTAATATTTATATATACTAGTCATCTCTAAGCGCGCTTCGCACGCTACTTTTGTTTTTGTAACCTAACAACCCATATGCTCCAACCAATCAAATCACGAATAAAACGATTTCACAACAAACCCATCATTTTTTTAAGATAGGAAAATTATGCTCTATATTTCAAATATAATTTATAATTTTTGTATTGAGGATGTACGGGCTGAACTAAAGATCCTTTAAAAATTCAAATTAATGTGCGGAATTTATATCGTATTCAATCAATTTCGAATTGCTGATTTAAAAGTATTGCATCACTTTGACATAAATCAGTAGCAGAATCAGCGAAATTTTACAGCTGAAATTTACTGAATATCCACCTCATTCCCGGCATTTTTAGAAGAAATTCACAGTAAAACTCGCAAACTGATTCAACGTATAATCGTCATGCAAAACTAACACTCCTTGCCCCAAAAATCACTGACTGATGCGTCTAATCAACGCACTAGTAGCTCTTGTCGTGCTCATTTTCCCCTCACTCCTTCCGCCTCTTCTCACCACGCTCACCGACGATTTTCGAGTCTCGCCTGTAACCGAGCTTGGGCAATTATTCAATTTACGGCGACAATTGGTCGCCCTGTTTTCCCACCTCTCTCTCTCTCTCTCTCTCTCTCTCTCTCTCTCTCTCACTCCCTCTTTCTCTGTCTCTCTCACCATTCCTCCCACTCTCCTTCCCTCATCCCTCTTGGCAAAGCGGCATCGAGAGTACCAGTCGTTGTCGACAGCTACAGAGGACGAGATAATTAAACTATCCACTATCGCACAGGAGTCGTCTCTTCTTCCCCCCCGTTTCCCTTGTGTTCGTTCAGTTGCAAGTCCCGGCTGCCCGGCCGCAACACGGCACTGATTCGCGGGAAGCTTGCCTGCGTCCATACTAAAAATTCTCGCGCGAGTATTGTCGTGCAAATCACGGGGCCTTCCTCTTCAAAATCTCAGAAACTTTTACGTGAGATTTACATTAGTAAATTCGTCAAAAAAAGGTTCTGTTCAAAACAAAGGATGAAGAAATAGTGGCAAGAAGTTATAGGATGGTCATAATGGATACCAGCGAGATTGCAATAACATCTAATGTTGGCATGTACCCGCAACTAATTTTAAATTCGATTTGATATGAGGATTTTAAGGGCAGCCCCATAATCTATTAAACAATTGTTTGAGTTAAGCTAATGGCCTTATACTGCCTAGTCGTTGTGGAAGGAGCATTACGAATAAGTCCATCCTAATAACCTTAAACGAAACATTACATTTTTATTGGAGAAATTCATTTTCATGGTCCTTAATTAGAAGAATTGGATCGAAAAAGTTGCTTTGCTTTCTTTTTATCTTTTTTTATCTTTCCTATGTTTCCACAACCACTGAGCAATAGGATTTAATTTAAAATTGTTTTTCTTATAAACAATATTTTACACATAATGGTTTCTTATATTGCACGTAAATATCACTTAAGTAAATTGTGTTATTGATGTCTTCAACGTAATTTATAGTAAAAATAGATGATTGGCCTATGGATTACCCAATTCCGTATAATTTTTCTTTTAACACGCCCCCTTTTTACAAAAAAAAGAATGTGTTTTTTCTATTACACCTCGTGAACATTTCTCATCCATCGAACAGTTTAATGTAATTGTATTATTTATTCTATCAAGCACCAATAATTCTCTCATATTCATAATATCGACAATGTAATTTTATCCATTAATAAAATATCGAACATTTCAGAAATTTGACATGCAGTTACGTTTTCGTGCTGAATGAATTCCAAAATCATAAATCACTACTAATTATGATTTGATAGTATACCAATGTTCAGTTAATGAATAGTCATTTGATGAATGATAATTAGAGTTTCATTAATCAAGTAACGAAATTAAAAATAATTCTTGATACTCTTTGCAAAAATTTGATGTGCTGCTTTAACATGTATATTCAAAAGAGTACAGTTTTTCCATGGTAATTAGAAAAATAGTCTAGGGCTAATCTTGCGGTAGTCTGGCTAAAGTTTAGATCAATTGTCTGGCAATTGTCTTACCGGCGGGACGAATACAGACTATTGCCCATACTGTTAATTTGTCTTATTTATAAGTCTAGGAAAAATAGCCCAGACTTTATCCGTGACTTTAAACCGGATCACTTTGAACACATCGTATGCATGATCTAGGTGTTTCAGGTAGCCGATGATGATGTCTAGGTGGAAATACATCAAGTACGTGGTCTAGATGTTCAACGTAGACGATGTCGGAGTCTAGGTAGTGCGCTCCGTAGTTTTTTACCTCTAGGTGTTGAAACGCATTGAAAACCCGCGCAAAAAAAGATACTGGAATACCATTTTCAACATTGCATTATAAGTACTACTATTCAAAATTATTTTTATTTTTTGTTATTAAAGATTATTCCACGCAAATGTTGGCTTAAATTTTTACATCTCCTAAATAAAGGTAGACAACAAAAACAAGGCACGCCTTGTAATTCGGACTCTTTATAAAGAGTCATTCGAACGGTTGAATTACACGGCTTATATACTCTCGGCCAGTTCTGAATTCTGATGCAGCCACAGGAGTCACTAACAGTGTGCCGCGTAGCGGGAATATATACGCAATATATCGCCCATACTATCTCCAATATACTACCAACACATAATCCATGCATATTTCCAACATATTGTCAAGGTATTGGCAATAGTATCTTTTTTGCGCGGGAAGTGTGATCTAGAGGCAAAAAACTATGAAGCGCACTAATTGAACTCCGTCATCGGCTACCTGAACCACCTAGATCTTGCATTGGATGTGTTTCAACACCTAGAAGAAAAAAACTACGGAGCGCACCACCTGAAACACCTAGATCACGCATTCGATGTGTCCAAAGTGATTCGGTTTAAAGTCACGGATAAAATCTGGGTATTTTTCTTAGACTTATAAATAAGAAAAATTAACAATATGGGCAATAGTCTGTATTTATCCCACCGGTAATTAGAAAATTACCAGACAATTGATCTAGACTTGAGTCAGACTACCGCAAGTCTAGCCCTTGAATTTTTTTTTATACGGGTAATTTTATTAACTAAATTAATTGTGTGGTCATATCGCACTTATTATCATATCGTAACAATATAAAAAATATCTTTATTTGAATAGTTCAGTATAATCATTTAAGAAATGGAAAAAACCAATAAATCGATTACTACCAAATATATAAATACTCTAAGATAAATGTGCAAGTTACTGTACAGACGACAAGTTTGAGTTACTGAACATTTCAAAGCGTGTGAAAATCCAGTAACTAATGAAGGTCCTAGTTCGAAATCGGAGAGTGAAAATGTTTTGAGTGAGAATTCCATAAAATAAAATTTATGCGAATAATAAAAATCTGAAAAAAATTTAATTTATTACGACAGGTTTCCGGCAAGTAGTTATTTTGGGAACAATAGCGCCAATGCAGCGTACTGACGCACTCGATTGTCACCGAAGCAAAAAAAGTTTGTCCTTCACCAAGTAACTACCCAAGCTGGGGCCATTTGTACGTTCGGACGAGCGTATACTCTCGTGCATAAGAGAGTACAACGTTGATTAGAACCACTCGTCGTTTGGTGCTGGGTCGTCAGTCTTTGTTGATTTACAGTTGGCCCCGTATGTGTATCCAGGCGCGCGCGCATGTCACACTTTGGCTCATGGCCTGAACCCTGCAGCGTGTATATACATATATATCTCTCCGTGAGATCACCGGGGGCGTATGCACTTGTCTGCGTATACGTATGTGTACGCGTGTGTGTGTATCCGAGGGTCCACTCCACAGCACTGCTCGCGGGCGATATCTTAGTGGTGGTGTTACTGCGCTGGGCAAAACGGCACTCGCTGGGTAATAAAATAACGGAGCATATATATGACGCTGGTCTGTTCCCGCCGCTCTCTCTCGTAAAAAATCTAGAATCTTGCGTATCGGGATTGTTTGTTTGCTTGCAAAAAGGAACAACGACGGATGTAACGGAATGGAGAATTTTTAGTTTTTGGTCTTTTAGTGCTATCCAAAATTTTTCCACCCGGCTATATACAACTTTTCCGATCTCTATGTTGGGAAGATAACAATATACGATTAATTAAGACACTATTGATTTTTAACATCGTCTTTTTTATTTTTTCACTATAATACTTGCTTTCTCAAAGGAAGACATTGAAAAATTTTGAAAAATTCTGAACAATATAGAAATCAAAAGAGGAAGATTTAAAGTGAAATATTTCATTTATAGTTATTTTCATATAATTTGATGGGTTGGGACATAACTGTTTTTTTTTTTTAATATTTTAACTATCTAGACCTTCTTTTCGACATTTGGCTCTATTTTATCCAAAGATTATCTGAAAATTATTATTAGAAGAAAAATTTAGGTGGATATATTAAATTTTGAAAATATTGTTTAAATCGAACTAACCGACAATTCTACTCACTCTAAAAGTGATCGCTTTTTTATCTACTTTTCGCTAGCAAATGCAATTAAAATTTTTACTTCTTCTTTACATTGTCGTGATTTTTAGATATGAGTCGCTAAATTTTTTACTGTTTTCAATAGTGATTACAAAAAATAAACTTAGCTAATTATCGACCTTGCTTGTGTGTATATGAAAATTTAAGAAACTGGTTTGTTAAAAGATAAATCTATATAGAATTACTAAGCACATTGTCACGTCTGTAAATATTAATTTACAGAAAATTGATCTAAACGAATCGACAGAGGAAAGTGATAAGTAATAAATAATAAGTGTATATAATTCATATGTTATACATATAATAATTCTTCCTCGAAAATTATTTAATTACCCACTAGAATATATAGAAAGAATATAATAATAGCTCCACTTAGTGATGATGTTTACTTATTAAATAAACGGTTCATATTGATCAACAAGTGATAAACACTTATTTGATATATTTTTACTTACTGAATAAGTGAAATTGTTTTTAAATTTTTACTGAACTCTCAATTTGGAAACATTGCATAATTAACGTCTAGTGTATCCTTTGATATTTAAATTTTTTTCCTCAATATGAATTACGTACTTTCACGTTTTAAGAATGTAAAATTAAATTTTCTAGCATTGTAATCTGCACCCCCCCCCCCTCTTTTCTCCATGCACTTCACACCAATATCAACATGTTAAAGATTGTAAACTAATTCAATTGAGTTTTATGCACCGAATTGACGAAAGGGTAAACTTAATACCTACTTAGCTCAGACTGGTATTAAGCATGCAGGTATAAACAGTAGTCGAAAATGATAAAAATCAATTTAAAATTTATTAAAGGGAGAGAGGGCAGTACATATCGCCCATATCTTTTAGCAAGTAGGTGTTAATAACTTTATAAGTTACTTAATTAATACGTAGACTCAAAGAATCATATTTGATTAAATATTTTACACTTATAACGACAGTGATCTTTTTAGTAAGTTTGACAGCTTGTTTATATATTGATATAATATAAGCGGAACTTTTTAATTAGTCTGAAAATGTAAATTTTCCATTGCCTATATTCATATTAAAACTCTTTATTCTTCTAAAATACACTAATATATATATTGTAGGTATATGGGTGATTCTCAGCAAAAGTGCTCAGTTTTACATGTAATCTCCGTGGTAGTTACTAATCCTTTTTCATTGAATGATAATGAATATCTGGTAATTTTTAATTTCATGATATCATATTTTAGTTACTTGAGTTACATTCTTGTAAAAAAATTGAAGATTATACACCATAAAATCTGATAAAACATCAACGGAGAATTACCCATATATTCTCATATATCGTATATAAAAAAAAGATGGATTAGAGATTGTCACCTCTAATGATTGTGATTGGTCGATTTGAAATAGACGCGTAAAATTTCATTGGACCAGGATAGAGACCGTGCAGCGCGCATCGACACTGCTACTATGAATAAAAAATTAATTAAATATATTTTACATGTACTGCCTTTGGTGTAAAAATGAAATCTGAACCTGTCTGCTCACGTTGACTAATAGAAGACTGAAAAATACGACAAACATTAGTCAATCACCTTTTGGTTTTTATAAGATTAGCAAATACTTGAATTTTCAAAATTAACTTAATTCTTATCGTTCAAAGTAATTAAAAAGTCACTAATTTAAAAATTCCAAACAATAATTCTAGCTATAGATAAAGCATCAATTAAAATGAACAATCAACTTAAAATTTAAGACACGCCAATAAGTAAAATAGTAAAGTATTTTTTCGAAAATATCAAATTGTCACACCATTTAAGACAATGCTAAATCCAAAAACTCTGACAAATTTCTCATGCATTTTCTCGAATCTATGATAACCACCTAAAACTAGAAACTCCGCCCAAATAAAGTTAACTTCGTTAAGACGTACAGTACGAAAAATTAAGGGAGTTCATATACCGTCAGTGAATAATTCTGCAATCATCTCGCCCTCGCGAAACCCAGCCACAGTCGAAGACCAAACGCACCATCCATATCTCCGATCGCCCGTCATTACTCCCGACGGTACCAAACAATACGCTCGGTTGCGCTTCCGAAATAACGGGTGCCCTCACCGCCAAGAACTAAACAAAAAGAAGCCCAAGCGCGCTCGATGCGTTCGACCGCGCACGATAATTGTTGACATAACTCCTATCTCCCAGAACAGAGCTCGCGCACCCTCGCGCCTTCATCTCTCGTACAGGCCCGCGAGGCAGTACTTCCATTCTCCTCCCTACCTCTTCATCCGACCCCCTTACGTCTCCCGATCGTCCTTACTCGGCCAAAATCACATCTATAAATCACGCGGGCGCTTCCTGCAGTACCCACTTTACGCTAGGGGTAGGAGAAAACGTAATTCCGACAGTGTGTGTCTGTGTATACGGGTACTCGAGAATTGAGTATGAGGTCTGAGTGTGCGTGTGGGTGGATAGGTGGGTGGGTGGGCACGCTCGAGCGACGGTGAATTTGCATCTGTGAGGAGAGGAGCGGAGCGGGGACGGAGGAGGGGGAGCGGGGAGAGACTGTGCATTAGGTGCGGGCGCGAGCGAACGAGCGATGTATGCAAAGTATTTTGGAAGCGTGGAAAATCAAACGGGGCCGAGGTGGCATTAACTGTGCCGCGCGAATGCTTCTTTCGCAGGAACGCAGAGTCTGCGGTTATCGGGAAGAGGTGCGGAAAGTTAAGTAACTAGGTAAGTTCCTGCACTTTTAACCGTGCATAGGAAGCAAAATGATATTCAAATGAATAAACGAATTTTTCAAAGACTCGCTTTAGTATATTCATTATTCTATTATTTGTTACAAATTTATCTTTATTTTTGTATACCGGGTAGTGTAAATAATACACTTCAAAAAGCAAGCATTTTGCGAAAAGGATTTCTTATGTTTGGACAAACAGAAAATGTAAATAAACGATTCTGCATAAACATAACATGAATTTTTTTTGGGATATAAATAATTTAGTCTGAAGTAATTACAAACATCAAAGTATGTAAGGGACGCTATACACTCAAAAAGAAAATGTAAAAGAACAGGAGCAGATATGAGAATAACATGAATACGTATATCTATATATGTGAGAAACAGGAACACCTAAAAGAAACACCTTGCTCTGTTCCTGTTCCTCATATATATATTTATACATATACGTATCAATGTTATTTTTATATCTGTTCCTGTTCTTTTATATTTTCTTTTTGCGTCTAGCGCCCTTAAAGGTTCATTGATGTACTTGGAAATGTTTAATATGTCCTAACTTAAAGCAGCTATAAAAAAGTACAAAATCAAAATAAAGCTCCCGCGCTCATTGATAAAAAAACGTCTCAGCTTTCATTTCAGAGTCCTTTGCAGAAGTGTACAGCACAAACAATCCGATAAGCAGCTCATATAACTTTACAGCAAATCAATTGAGGATTTGCCAAAAGATTGTTTCGATATTTAGGAACAGAGAACTTAATCAGAATGAAAATTATACGTTTCAATCGCTCCAAATTTTTATAACGCAAATATTTTCCACGTAATGCATTATCTTTTTTATTGATCTAAATATCTTCCATAAGAATTTTCGCTTCTATTTAACTAATTTTCAACGTACTTTTAGCTGCAAAAGAATAAAAAGCATTATTTAAAGGGACGGCGATAAGCAAACTTTTTCTTATTTACCTTTCCAACAATATCTTTGTGCAAGTAAGCAGGATTTCAGCTTTGCCGAGATAAAAAAAACCGCAGCTTGCGCCTCGGAGATCTTTTTAGAAAACTTCTGTCTCGGGCATCCGTTGCAACACAACGGAGCAATGCTCCGTCGTCCTGCATCGTCGGCTTTTCAACTCGTGCTAGTTTCGCCAATATCACAGTCCCTCAGATCGGACCCGACTTTAAGTATGACCACAGCTTGAAATGGTCATTTTTACTCAATTAAAATTTTTCTATTTTGCTGTATACTTTTGTCTCTATTATTATTTGTCTTTAGCACAAATATGGTCTTTTTATCAATTAAAATATGTAATATTATTAATTTGTAATGATTGAAGTATGAATAAGGCAGCGTGTCGTTAAGATTCCTTTGCATAATATTATGGAATTAGGTGAACTTTAGTGATCCTTAAAGGACGTAAGAAGTAAAGAAGTAAAAGAAGCAAGAAAGTGCGAGTCTAAAAGAGAAAAAAGGTACCATCGGAAGCTGAGAGGCGAACTAAAACTAGACAATGAAAGTAACTGCCAATCTAAAAGAGCCAATCAGCGACGACAGCGCAACAAGCCTCAGGGACTTCGAGGAGACACTGCACTGTCGCGACTTCTCTGGCCAGCGCCGGGACAACAGTTTTCTTTTTTTTCCATTTCATCACATTTAGAGTTTTCAATCTTTCTGTATAGAGGAAGATAACCTGAGAAAATTTACTATTTATGCAAAATTCAGATCTTTATATGATAGTTGTTGAATTCTTCAAAGATTTTTTAGAAAATTGGCTATTTAATTTGAAATAAACTATAATTTGGTATAAAATTTTAACAATTTCAAAATGAAAGTTAGTATATTATCTTTTACATTTACATTGTAATTTACCAGTATATAAAAAGAGAACTATTAAAAATTGTTTTCTTTCAATTTTGACTACTGGACGGCGGATGAAATATTTACTTTTCTACTTATTATAGTAAGCTTCACTTTTCTTTATCACGCAATATTCTGGTTGCTCAAATTAATTGCCCCTAGTTAATTTAGTATTTCAGTTTCACATTAATAAATAAAATTTTTTGGTAAAATCGTCTTTCTTTCACTACTGTTTTTTTACTATTTTCCGTTAAGTATATATTATGGAAATGTAAAAAACTACGATTTATAACAGTAACTTTTTCGACATTAGCCGTATATTTTCTAATGAGAAATCGTCTATAGACAGTTTATCTTCATATACTCGTGCATATAAAACAAAATGAAAATTTTTTTGATTAGACTATTAAAAAAAATGTTAAGTTCAGTCTCAATTTGATAAATATAGGTAATTTTCGTTTGGATCATAAGTCAAGGAAAAATGGTAATAAGTGTTTATAAATAGTAGTTTTAGTCGATAAGTAAACAGTACTCTATGGCATTCCTTTAATTATGTCTCCGATCGTGTACTCTTGTTTTTCCCTTACCCTCGTTTACCAGCATTACCCTACGACCCATGTAACAATCTACACCATCTCCATTCAGCGCCGACCCGACCAGCAGTTAGATACACAAACGTCTCATTAGTACTCGCAACTTTTTTTCCCCTCGTCTCTCATTTTTCCCCTTCAGACCTCCTCTCGTTCGGCGACAAAGGCGAATCTGTCGACTTTTTGAACGTCTCGCGATATAACGAGCGCCCGCATAGAAGCCTTGTCTGATCTGTACACACACGCGGGCATTTAATAAAGTACTCCTCGCGCGCAGGCATCAAAGCGCGAGCAAGGGACATCACGCAGCCATCCCGACACCGCGAGCCGATACCTTTAATTACTGCGGTTTTTCCCGCTAAGAGGGCAATTTAGTCGCGGTCGCCATTAAAGTCTTCCTCCGGCACCGCGCCCTTAAATGAGAGCGCGCAGGGGAGGATCCATCGATTGTGCGCTCGCGCAGTTACGTACCGATTCCCCCGGCGCTCTACATAGAGGCAGTGCAGAAAGAGGGGGAAGAAGGCCGGTGCTTTTCTTCTTTGAGAAATGCGCCTCGTTTGGCTTATACGAGTTGCCGCAGATCCTAAATAGCGCAATACGACTACCTGCGTATTTACCGTATGCTGGAAGCCCAGATGTGTATTGGGAGTAAGGATTTAAATAGTTGAAATCAAGTTTTGTAGTAGAGCAGGCATTCGATTCTATCGGGATTTGAATCTATACGATACAATTATTTAACCTACAAACAAAACTCGTACATTATAAGGTACTGATAATATCATGAATATTATGATGTGTATATTCAAAATAATTTTTATTTATGCGTTTAATAATTTAATGATTAAACAAATACGATACAAAATAAATTTATATTTTAGTTATTTAATAAAATAAATAACAATAATAAAACAAATCAATAAAGTCCAACGTTGATTTAAAATGAACAATACTTGTGCGCAAGTATATATCAAATAAATAAATATTAGGCAGTTAGTCAAAAATATATTGAGCCTTTCATTTTTTGTAAATAACAAATTTGATACTTAAATTTGATGTTATTATGTGAACTAATAATAAATTAGTTTGTAATTATGCAATTATTTGAACTAAAACAGTTAACAAACATTCTCGATCGTCCAGGAGTTAGTTTATATATCACACTGAATCGAAAAGTCACCGGAAATACACTTCTATTGTTTTGCGATTTAAAAAGTTACGAGAAAGGAAGTACGTTTAGAATAAATACGCGCGCCAAGGGAGACGTCCTACCGTGACATTTGAATTTTCCTTCTCTCTTTGAATTTCTCAGTCACTTTAACTTCGCTGTTTTACTATCAGAACTGAAGAATGACTATTATTTTAAAATATAAAATATACTAAGTAAAATAATTTATCAATTGCGCAAAAGATGACAGGATGCATCTTCTAAAATACAACAATTATGCATTTTATTGAAAGAAGAACGACTTATGGGAAATTTCATAAAATAAACTCTAAATGTAATTATACAGGATATTTGAGAAGTACTGAGCTCTCTTTTCTAATCTGAAGAACTATACAAGGATAGATTTCGCTCACAAAAATTATTTAGAAATTTGCCGAAAATATTACTGTTCAGACTATAATCATGGGTGATCCGGAGGTTTTTTCCCGTGCCTGTCGCCATAAAAATGTTTAATTTTACAAAAATGTAGAGTTAATTACCTTTTAAGCTTACATTACTATAACAATTATTTTATTGTAAATCTAATTATTCATATTGTCGAGATTGTGTATGCGGTATCGCCGCGTCCTTGGCACCGATACGTGCAATAGACTTTTCCAGATCCAGGGTACAATTTATACGGAAGGCTAGTAAACATTCCGTGACACTTCGGTAAAAAGTTATTAAAAATTCCTACTATTTTAATTAAATATTGCTGGAAAATTTATGTATGCAATATCATTAGTATAATTCAAGAACTCTAAATAAAGACCTTCTTTTTTGCTTAACAAATTTCGTAAAAAAGTTAAAGAAAAAACCGGTTTTTATTCATTAAAAATAAACTTTAAATAATAAATTCAACATGACATCGGCTTAGAGTCAAAGATTATGCATAGGAAAAAAGATCATAAAGGGTTTAATTGAAAATAATTTAAACAAACATAATAAATTTAAAAAAAATACGTTTACTGTAAAGACGTAAGAAAAAAAATGTACATTTGAAATGCTCGTAATATATAAAATGAGAAATATCAAGTTATAAATGAAACTATAAAATTTTGGAACAAAACAAATTATTTTGTCGGAATAAGGGGGCAAGCTTTTACGGCCGCTGATTAGTCGTCGCAAGGACGGTGGTAAATGTCAGCTGGTGAAGTCGCTGCTAGTCTTGTAACGCGAACATCCGCGAAGCTCATGGGGTGTATAGGAAAAAGTCGAGACCACAAACTTCTAGTATTAAAATAAAAAATACTACTTTTTTTTGTCTACGTTATTGTTATGTGCTTCAAATAACTTTATGTTTTATTGCTGAGGTTAAAATTGACATAATTAAATGAGAAAATTATTAATAGTTGAAATAATAAATTGAGTTATAGGAAGTGAAATGTCAATGTTTTTGCAGCAGTTTTTCAATTAAAAAATTATTCTTACAAAATTATTAACAGTGTGTATGAAAGTCTATACTTTACGTAATATATTATTCTAAAGCAAAGTTTATGGAAGGGAATGTTCCATAATAGAAAACAATTCTAAAATTTTAGCATAATACGCGTAACTGTTTTACCTGTCATAATCAGGAAAAGCGCAAATTTTGGTTACCTCAAGTAAAATTAATTAAACGTACATAAGAGATTTACAATATTATTTTGGATTATTTTTTAATTAATTTATATTGTATTTATTTTTAAAAAAGCTGTTTGCACTTAATCAGAGAAATTGCGTAACCCAATATTTAAAAAAATTGATATCATTAACCGAATTAAGTAAGTGAAAATTTCATTAAAGTCGATGCACATATAGATGGAAAATATATCATCTTTTTTGAGGCTTCCCTTTATTAAAATTGATCGCTATTTTATTCCGTGTTTTATTTGCAATGTGATTGGTCGGAAGCGTTGTCATGCTGTAACTATGTGCATGACAATATCATATTGTTTGTTTATATTTTTATTATAAGGTTATTTCTTTCATCATTTTTGGGATGTACACATGAAGTACAAAGTAGCTCAGTGCGCTTTTAATCTATTATATACTTAGTGCCAATGAATTAATACTAACTATACCATCAAATGAAAATTAATATTTCTTTGTATTATTGTTAAAAGAATAACATTTATATTAGAAGTTTGAAACGAATTTTATTTTGACTAAACATTGAATTTTCATCCCCACAAACGTTTTCATTAGCTATACAAATTTTGTAACAATTTCAAAGATGCTGAACCATTTTCATTCTATAAAAAGCAAATAAAAAGCGAAAACTCACATTCTTTAGCTTAATTTTCTCTTATTGAAGTTTACCAAGGACGTTCCCTAACAAAATGTATTATATTCAAGAGAGGATATGTTTACATTAACCATATTCCAGAAAAAGCCTTGCCTGGCGTATATGTCCAAAAAAAAATTTTTATTTATTTTTGTACCCAGTTGTTTTAGATATCTCATATGTCGTTCATGTATACGTATCATCAAAATATTTTTGAAAATGTGAAAAACATACATTATTGTATTTCATAGACGTTTCTTTTCATTTAATTTCACGATAGAATATACTTCTTTCACGTTTTCGATCACGTTTTCCTTTTTTTCGCACACTCACAGACACACATACATATACGAATATGGAGCGAGCCCATCAGAAAATTTCAACCGTCAGCTCAGTGCACATCGAAAACCAATCGCTCGTGCTCATCCTAAACGTCCCCCTTGATAGAGTAAGTTTTGCCCCTTCCAAGCCCAAGCCACAACGCAGCCACACAGCTCATCCGAGCGTGCGTGTCTCTTACAAGTTAATTAAAATCCGTCCCTGCACGAGCGCGTGGCAAGCACGGGCCTGTGCATTATATAACCGAGCAACGCGAACAACGCGGAACTGTACGCGCGCCGGGAGAGACTGCTTACGCTTGGAGGAGGGTGAGCGTGAGAGAAGATAAGCCATGAATTAATCACGCGCCGTGCGATATAAATAATGCGCTCCCGTACATATATATACTCAGGCGTCGATGTCTCAGCACTGTGCGCTCATAATGCAGTATGGGAGGAGAAGGGGGGGGAGGTGCACAATAACGCCGCGGCAGTAACAGTAGCGCACAGCAGCGATAGCAGAGGTAGTTTCGCCTGCGGGAGAAAGAGAGGCGCACGCGCCGGAGCAGGCCGACTAACTTCATTAACTTCTTGTATTAATGACGAAGAGAGGAGCGCGCAGTACACGCCGCTTGCTTTTATATATATACACACACGCGGTAGCAGCGACGGCGGCGGTGGCAGTGGTGGTCTCGTAAAAACCGCGGGAATCCTCGAGGCGATGCGCGTGCGCGCTCTCATAAATTGTCAAAAACCTCGAGAGCCGACTGTGAACGTTCGACCTTATCTCCCCCTTCCCCTTACCCCCTTACCCTCCTCTCTTCCTCTCGCTTGCGCAGGCGCGCTCTTTTCCGGGAGTTATGTGCTTTCTTTTTCTTCGCTTTGCCTCCTTCTCGTTTTGCGCGCACGTTCCTCGCGTTCTCCTTTCTGATCTGGCTCTCTTTCTCGTCTATTTTTGATTATTATTCTTCTCCTCCCCTACTGCGCGCGGTTCCGCAGCAAGTTTTTGTTGCTGCCGATAGGACACGGACGGCGAACTTATTTCTGCGGAATAATTTCATGATCGCATTTGCTTGCATATAATTATATCTGTTTTGGATTTCAATTTGTAATAGTATTATCGACTTTATTGACCCGATATCTTGTTTTTTTTATTATTATTATGCTTTCTTTCTGTTGTTATTTGCTTCAGTTCACGAGCTTTCAAAATTGCAGATAAATAAGGAACAAATGTTCGAACCAATGAACATAAGTATATATATATATATATATATATATATATATACATTAAATTTGATCTATAGATTATTTATAAAGTTATCCTAATGAAACCAAAGAATTTTTGGGCAATAATGAAAAGTGGACTATTGCTAAAACAGTGAGCATGATGTGGAAAGTCTAATTTAATATACATGGGTAAATCATATTTATGTGACACTCGGTACCGAAAGCAAAACTTATAATAGATAAGCTATGCGGCAGCGGGCGGCGGACAGTTAGGTCGAAGTTTATGTTATGTGCATGTACTCTATATTTATTCTTAGTGCTAAAGGCGTCCCTAGAACTAGTGAAAAATTCTGAAAATTCATAATTTTATTATAAAAAATGATATTAAATAACTTAATCCACAATATTATAAAATTAAACAATTTGAGACTTACGAGGCTCGACAATACTCACTAGATTTACAGAAAACGCCAAGCACCCTACAGAACTATGAGGATTGTGGCCCAGGACAGTTATTATGCTTTTCAGCTCTCTTTCTCTGTCTCTCTCGCAGTGCGCACGACAATCATCGATGGCATGTCGACCGACGCACTAGTGTATACCCGCTTCGAAGATGATGACTAATAAAATACAATTTTTTCGGTATTATATGGCTACTACTTCTTTGCTGTCCATGATATTTCAATAACGTTTGATATTCTTACGGGTGCATAGTAAGCACAATGATGACAACGGATCGAGTTGCATACAAAGCAACGTATATGAGGACGACTCGAAGAAAAGACGCGCATCGGCATCGGTAGCTCAGTGGACAGAGCAGCCCTCGCGAAAACAGAAGGTCTGGAATTTGATTCTCCGCCGAGTTACGCCATTGCCGTTTATGCCGAGAGCTTCTCTATTTATCCATTTATTCGCGATTATTAAATCGTAACAGTACAATTATATCTTGGCGTCCTTATATAGATAATTATGAAATTTAAGTGAAATAGTCTACAAGTATTGCATATACCATATTATACCTTACTGTCTCTAATTTTGAAGGCGATAACAACACTTTTTGGAAAAATTACTATTTGAAAAAAATATTTAAAAATTTCGGTTATTTTATTGGTATTCAGCTTCCTTAATCTTCATTTATTATTTCAATAAGTCAATTATTAATCTCAAAAATATAGTTTACGCAAAAAGAAACTTTATCCTCAAACATTTTTAGATATATAGATTTCTCTTCTTCTTTCAAAACTTTAAGCTGAAACTTTTGAAGAGGTCGAAAGTGAAGCCAAAATAAAATGATTGTGAGTAGCTCTTTTTTTTAATTCTTCATAATTGATCGACTACTGTTTCATCACCTAAGATTATATGTGATTGATTCAAAATTAACAGGTTTTTGAAAAATTAGTAAATATTAAGGAAATATTCATACACTATTTATTCAAAAGTAATAGAATATAATATTTCGATTTCTAAAGTTCCTAACTTCAAAATTAGGAATCCTTGAATATTATCACTCAAATTATAATAATATAAATCAACAATTTAAAATATAATATGATAATACTATATGGTATAGGTAAACAAACGGTTATGAACTTAATTTAAATCTAAAAATGTCTGACATTAAGAAATAAAGTAAGCCGAGCGAAGTAGTGTAAAACATAGAGAATTCTACTTTATTTGGTTTTCTGGGATATATTCTTTTTCATATTGATATAATTATTTAAATTATTTCACAAAAAGAAAATGTTTATCGAATAACCCTTTAGAATTCAATAAACTCGAAAAATTAATTAATTGAAAATTATAAAAGTCATACTTGTATACCAAAATTGTATTAAAAGGAAAATGTAGCCCCTGAATAAAAATTTTTTCCATTAAGAAAATTACATTTTACAACTGTTTGATAAAAAAGCACATAAAAGGAGTACATGCCAAAATGTGTTGACAGGAGAATCTTTTTTAATTAATATAGTATTGTTGATAGAAGAATTTAAAAGTTCTATTTTTTTAACCTTTAATCTGCGTTATACACAGTTTATTATAAGAGAAAAAGAGAAAGAGAGAGAGAGGGAGAGAGAGACGCAACGGACTATTTACCAACACGCTATTTTTCATCGAATTCTACAAAAACTTTATAGTTAAAGGGATGCACTTCGGTTTCGTTCTAACTTTCATTCTTTTTGTCAAATATGCATGATCATTTTTCACTACTCCCCTATTTTCCACTCTTCTATTTCTTGCTCTTTTGCTTTCGCGTATTTTTTTATTCGTCCTGGTTCCGCGTGCCCACCTGCAGGTCTGCAGTATTTTATGTTTTTTGAATAAACCATACGTTGACTGCAATAATGCCGGACATTCCTCCTGTGTGCACGCGCACAAGTAGCAATTATTTTACATTTTTCTCATTTGAGTCGCGTTCGCATTTACTGCAGTAAATAAGAGCGCGAGAGTATTTTCTCTTAGTACTGCAGTTCTCCGCTATATCGTAACAAACAAATTTTCCAGCCATCTCTCTCTGTGTTCCTATGTACTTCCTTCCTCATTTCCTTTCAAAAATTTCAGACAGCGTCTCATAAAGCACTTACTGCTTGAAAAAGCAAAATAATTTTCACTACATTACAAAGATGTGTAATTCATCGTGCACATTGTTATACTAAGAAGATTACTCTTTTATTATTCATAAAAAGCAAATAATACATGTAATGCATGTATTGCAAATAATTAATTTTTCGATAACTTTATCGTTCGGTACATACAATAAGCTTGAATATTATTTATTGGATTTATACAATATATTGAAATTGTTTATTAGAGCATGATTAAGAAATTATTCCATGATATAATATATTTAACAATGCATGTTATAAATATTGAGAAAGTGGTTGAATTTGTGCTTATTAATTTATTAACTTGTTACAAATTAAAAACCAATATGAGTTCTAACAATAACATGTGCTGATTGAGTTTTTTTTTAATTAATAAGCAAAAAAACTATAATTTCCCCTGGAATTATGGTTATTATTACATACTAAATTAACTGATTCTTAACAGTATTAAAACTAAAAATTGATATAAAAACTTAGAAAAAGTATCCCTAAATATCCAAAGTTGCACATTAACAGAACCCAGCCTCTTGACGTCAATAACCCTCACTGTTTTAGCATGCAGGAGCCAGCAATTTGACATCAGGCAGTGAGATCTTCTGAAAACAACAGTCTCTAACATACCATTAAAACGTAAAGTTATTGTTATTCAAATTATCTATTACTAGTACAAAAACCTGTCACTTTATGTATTAAATTAACATTTTTTAAAAACATCAAGTTGTTTTGTAGAACGGATTAATTGTAAAATAAAAGTAAGTCAAATCAAACAATTTATAAACTCATAACGTGAAACTTTCTGAAAACACCTATTTTCTTTAAATTTTTCGAAAAATCTCAAGACCATTCGCAAAAATACTGAAACAAATCACCGTTTTATTTTACAAATAAAAACATTTTTCAGAGTTTCATACAAATTTAGAACCCTCTTTAGAAAAATTTTCAAAAAATCTACTAGAAACGAACGCAAGAATCGAAATATATATAAAGTTAAAAAAATATCTCTATGGATTTATGTAAGTGTTTACGAATGTGTGCGTCAAATACTGTAAGAAGGAATTTATATCAGTTAAGAGATAAATGGATGTATTATGACACTTTTTCAGGCTTGCGGAAAGGATTTCTTCTTGACATGACCAGGCATGTGCGGGACATCAGATGAATTTCTCGAAGTTGACGTCATTTGTTGAAGAAACTTCAGAAAGAGAAATCTCCACGTAAATTCTTAATATACCGAATCGTCAATTTTACATCTTTCCCATAAAATAATAACCAAACATGCGCTAATAAATTCAGTCGAATTAGTTGCTCCGTGCATGACCTTACTGGTGGGCGGATATTAATCGAGCCTTTGAACACGGGCATAGTGTACCAACGTTTGAATAACGATCCGTCGTAATCGTAATTGATGCATCGGAATTCTACAATTCATAGAACGTAGGAGTGAGGTGCACGCTCTAACGGAACACTGTTGACGCTGCCGTACCGAACCTGGTTAGTGACATCTTTAATGGAGATTACTTCTAGCCATCGAGCGAATCTATCGATCATACTCAGACAATATCGTGGTGTTCTCTTGTTGGGAAAAGCGAGCTATGTCAATATGGACACGCCGAAATCGAGAGTTCACGATGTCTCGATGTTTTTCGATGGACTCTCCGGTATCCATTGTCATTGTCGATATATTTCATGAGTAATCATCACCCGAACATTTACTAATGACGTTATAATACATTTTATAATTGGCCAAGAAACTGATCATGATAAATCCTATTTGAAAAAGATTAAAAATTATAAATAGAATTGACTAATTTAGTTAAGAATTGGAAATTAAAAAAAAATCAATATGAAAAAGAATAATGACAGAAATAAATAGAATTTATTATAGTTTCAAGTAGAAATTTTTCATTTGTAATCTTTAGGGAGTATCAAATAAAGTAAACAAATTTAGTTGCTTTACGTAAACCAATTTTTAATTCTACAATTTTCAATGAAAAACGATAACACATTTGTTTATTTCTAAAACCAAATTTCGTTAATTTATAATCACCATTAGTTTGTCATACTATTTTGCTATTACTCTTTAAGTATAATTATTTATTAAGAAATACCTATCAATATATTTTTGTTTTATTTGAAATTCTTCGAAAAAATTTCTTTACAAGAACTTTAGTAAGAGTAAAGCTACATTTCCCACGAACTGCATAAATTTCGTAAAAATGTTTCCACTTAGAATTCACTGAAAAACCTACTTTAACCCATTCCAACAACCTCTCGCGTGCAGTGTCTTTTCCCATTATTCCCTTGCTCCCAAGCAGTCACCAGGGCGCATCACCATACTTTCTTTCAGCTGCAAAAAGGCAAAACCGCGGAACGAGGCGTCATGGGGGGCCAAACTCTCTCTCTCTCTCTCTCTTTCTCTTCACTCCTTTCCTCTCTCTCTCTCTTTCGCTCTTGCTATCTCTCTCTTTCACTCTCTCGCACCTACTCACGAGATAGATCTGATAGAGCGCTTGGAGGAGGTACTCTCTCTGTCTCATGCTGTCTCCCTCTCTCCCTCTCTCTCTCTCTCACTCCGGCGCATACGTCGGAATTATTAACGAGCCAGAGCGCGGACCGGCATTCCCTCGTGGCATTAATACACGGCAACATGTGCATATATATGCGTGTATATATACATGTGTAGAGAGGGGAGGGGGTGAGGAGAAGTGAGGTCGCAGTGCGCAACGCCGTTTCGCTTACCGACGTGTCACGCACCCCGTAATAGCCAATATAGACGCCTTGCCGCTCTCGTGAGTGTATATATGGGCTGAGCGTATGCTGAAGGGAGCCGAGAAAGAGAAAGAGAGGAGCAGATAGAGAAAGAAAGAGAGAGAGAGAGCAAAAGATAAGGGGGAAAAGAGTGGATGAGAACGGGGAAGAAAGAAGAGAGAGGGGAATAAAGAGTGGGAATAGGTGTGAACATGGAGCATGACTGTTAATAGCTTTTTGACTGTTTGTGGAGAACGGAATACTATAAACTAAAACGATTTGTTCGTTTTATATGTACATGCGCAACGATAATTTTTTAATCCAATCATATCCAACATAGTAACGTCCCACGACAAAGTTAGTGATACAAAAAACATTAAATAAAAACCATACCACTTTCGAATACTTTTGTCACAAGAGTAGTGTACTCATGCTTGAAGTTGATTATATCAAGATTGCTAATCAACATAGTAAAGCTTTAGTACGCATTCAAGTAGTTCTAACATAAATTTAACGTAAACTCAAATAGTTGATAATTTTAATGACTAAGGAATAATGAATAGACAAACTACAACTCGGAACTTATGTAGGTCAAAAGTCAACTTTAATATATACATATATAAAAAAGTGGTCATCATTAATACGGGTTGTCCAATTGAAGTAAAACCTACATCTCACTGACTACTCGCGCACTCGTCCTGCATTCATAAACTCGAGCGGTACGCGTACAATGAGCGGGGTTGGGTTTGAGCTTACCCGACCGAACTTCAGCTTATTTGACGCGGATCGGCAGGAGGCAAGAAGAGAGAGTAGAAGAGAGGGTGGAGGTGAGATTAGGGCTGGGTCATCCGAGATTAAATCAGATGAGTAGGTGGAGATTAAATGTTATTATTATGAGTGGCGCTTATGGCTGTGGGAGCTGCATTTCGCAGACGCGCATAAAATCCATGATTCGCCAACAAAATTAACGTTAATAAAGTGTGCTTTTGCATTCAGAATTTCGCTAGTTAAAAAAAAACTTATATTAAAAATTCCAAATTTTTATTTATAAACATATAATAATATTATATTATAACATTTTAGCAGTAATAGAGTTTGAAATGAATGAATAATTCTTACTAATGTACCAGACTTTCGCTTCTACTTCGCTGCATCGCAAAGAGAGCCACAACCAACTCAGAGCTAGAAATGAGTTCATAGGTTCTGTATTGTATGTATTATTTCAAGTGAAAACATCCTTAATAAAAGTATACTACACTTATATTATTAAAATTGGCAGAATATTTTCAAACGTAGGTACAAACTTTTACACAGCGGGCACTGCTCGTTTCCCAAGTCTTCGTCTACTCCAACCAGTCGTGTACTCGAAAAACATTACGTTCGATCGTGGTAATTGGGGTGAGAAAGACACAGACATTATTAGTCCTCGTTCAGTTAGAAATATCGCTTGGGGCAGACTAATCGTCAACACACTTTTGTCTTATCGCACTTATCACGGTCACGCTCAGCATCTGAAATCGGCTACATGCCTTAATCGCCGAGATGACGACAGGCCTCGTTAAGCGTCCTAGAAGCCAGCTTTGAATTCCCATGCGTACAGTGGAGTGATCATCTGATAGCGGCAACTATAGATTGAGGCTTTCACCTGGCTCAGTGAATTTAGAAATCGCCTCGCGGCTATTCGCGTTTTTTGTGCTCTTACTCATGTTTGCGTTTGGCTAGTATGAATTTGCATGTGCACGACTGCTGACATTTGTGTGTGCAATGTACATATTGGTGAGGATATACTGTTATCAATTGCAACGTGTTCGATTTACGGACTTTATAAAATTTATGTTTTCGAAAAATTTCATATTTTTAAACAAAACTGTTATTACTTGTCAATGCAGTAGAAATGTTCATCATTTAATAAATTTTAGATACATGATTTTTGAAAAAAAATATTTGAATTTACGATAAATTTACAATAACAATGAGTAAGTAACATTTAAAATACACTATGTATAAATTTAATAAAAAAAATAATTGCGAAAATGTTCAACTTACGACATAGAAGTATAATCGTAGGGGTACATATTTGATCATACATATTCAACTAGATATAATCATATTTAAACTTTGCTCCAGGCTTGTTAAATAAGCAAATTAGAAACAATTAACTGAGTTTAGATTCGAAAGTGAACGCACCAATTGCTTCATTTGACCTACATTCTAAAATAGGAAGATGAGAATGGTAAATAATTACTATATTGGGAAGTCTCTTACAGTAGTTATCAGTAAGAAAGAGAAATATTTGGGAATATTTCCTAAAAATAAACTGTCTGTTTTCGATAAATAGGTAAAAACTTGGTTACACATTTTTGCAAAGTAATTTAACTTCTTGAAATAATATTAAAACTGAGTAGATTATTAAATGATATTATTAAAATGATGCTTTACCCGTACTTTATTCAATTAACACCCACATAAAATTGAACATTAAACAATGGAATCAGCACCATAAATATCTAAATAGCGTTGTACGAAGCCTCTCCGACGCTTAAACATTAACGGAAGCGCATCGCGACTGGAGGCTGGGACGCTCTCACCCTATTGGCGAACCAAAGATCAAAACCGATAAATTTCAGTGCTGCCTCTCATGGCCCCGATCCGCCCCGTCAATAATGCATTACCAGGGCAACCTCTAGCTCAGCCCGTTAATTCGTCATTAAGTTTTATTTCACGCAGGCACGCGCGCACGCTCGCTCGGGTAGGGGGACGAGGAAAGGGGAAGTGGGGAGATTGCTAGTTAAAATGAAAGACGCAGACGTCCCAGGAGCGCGAGCTCGCCCGGGTTGAAAGGGAAATGCCGGGGGTGGAGCGAGAGGGGATAAATAATTACGTGATGTCGCGGGACTAAATTATCTATACGCTTGCGGGTGATGAAAAGTAAATTAATCACGTGCAAGCTCGCTTCGGACAAAACGTTTGACGAGCGTTTGGCTTCGCATGCTTTTTTCCGCCACGGGCCAAGGGACGTAGGCTGCTGCTGCTGCTGCTGTCACTGATACTTCTAAAAGCGCGTTTTGGTTTGTTTATGCTACGCGACACACTCCGGGAAAAAGAATAAGGTTAATTAATGCTCGTCGCAGCGCTGATTTCGCGCGCAAGCTTTTAAGCTAATGACGCCACCGGGCGCGCGAGCGAGCGTATTTGCACAATGGCAAATTGTACGTGAACGCTCCTCTAGCCGATTTCATTGGTTAATGGATATAGCAGTAAGTGAGTGCAGGCGAACTCGAGTACAGACAGCAATCGTGCAAGCGCACATGCGACAGCTCTTAATTATGGTTAAGATTGATTCGAAACTTTGTGTTGGACGAATGCATGCGCATTTCGGTCTCATGTCTTCTTGTGACGAGCGCGAAGAACTTGCTTACTTTATACCGCAAATGTATTCGAATTTCGAACATGCCCATGTTGCGAAATCATATTTTTCGAATAATAGGAAAACACATTATTTATCGGGACGTCGACGTTGTACCACTATCAAAGGAATTTCGTGTCAGAGAACGTCGATCTAAAGCTTTTGATGTTTATGTATTTAATTATCAAAAATTACTTTATATATACAAACTTTTATTTATTTTTTATTTATTGAACCAGAAAATTTTACATAAAGTAAACCCTAAAGAAGGTAAACGTAGTTACTTGTACATAGGCTGGTACAAAAGAGACTTATAAACTAGGCCTATAACTAGATATTTAAAAAAAATAAATAAATAAAATAAAAACTCATATAACTTTGAATAGAAAGTACAGTTTAAAA
>JAWWEQ010002231.1:0-61747 GCA_035583055.1 Torymus tubicola
TGTCACGTATCGAATTTTACTTTATATAAACGCCAAATTAGAATCAAATAAATACGGCTAGGTGTATTTTAATTACTCTAGAAGTCTCGGAGTAGTAAGCTTTCCAAATTTTTTTCCGTGTAGAAAGGTTGCGCCGATCTTATTATGATAATACAGCTGTTTCGTACGACTTTGTATATATATATTCTTTGCCATTTGTTTGAGTCTAATGAGAATCGATGACTACTGTATTTAATTACTATACTTATTAAGGAATATTTATTTAGCTATATATCAAATAAAATTGCGATAAATAGCACAATAACGTTGAGACCTATTTTTATTCATTAGCATTTTTATTACTTTTATTTACTCATTCTTTATACGCCTACTATACATTAATATCTCTCTAAGAACCAAAATATCTTCCTCATACCTAATAAAACTCTACGTTGCCTACTTCAAATAAAACACTAAATATTTATTACAATTACAACCCTTGGACAAAAAGAAGAACCAAAGTCGTTAGAATTATTTAATAAACGTTAAAGTTTTGGAACGTTAAGCGCACACGAGAGAATCCAGAGGAAGAGACGTAGGAGAGAAGCGAGTGAGACTAATTCTAATTAAGCTCTTAAGGAAGCGCGAGTAGACCTTTAATTCTTGATCCGACGTATATCTCGTCGTCCTCGCCCAGTGTTATACTCCGAGATCATTTCTACGCGCAGGCGTGTCCCTAAATTTCATCTGCACTTTGGAGACATTTCACGGATCCTGGCAAGCGTGCATTTTCCTTAGTCCTGCGAAATCCCACTTCGGACTGTTTGCAACGTATGTATATGTATATATACGATGTATGAGATAAACCAGAAGTTGTGTGATGTATGTATCATTAAGTAATTTTGTACATACATATAGCTGGTCATTTAATTAGGACAGCAAAAGGATATTTTAGTTGGAAATGAATAAGGAATATAAGCTGAGTTATTATAAACAGATAATATATACACGAGAAATCGAATGTATTCCACATGAATTCGTATATAGGCTCGTATAATAGTAGGGAACTGAGGTGCATCGGCAACTTTAACCGAGTTGGCAGGCTCGTACATGGATTGACTACTTGTGCAGTTCAACAGCGTTTACTGGCTTATCGGTTCGACTACTTAGGGATTTAAATATAATGTTACGCTAAAAATTTTCTTTACGATCTGAGACAGCTTCCATAGGGCAGTTATTACTTTAAATTTTTTGTTTTAATCGTCATTTGGTATAGTGTTAATTATAAAGTTACGTAGAGAATAAAATTAAAATGATAGTATAACAAACAATGTATATCGTAGCGGTAAATATTGCTTTATATTTTTACTTCTCTTGCTTAAGAAACCTTATTACATTATGCAAGATAAAACTGTTTTGATCTCTCAACGTTTAATTTATAAAAATTTCTTTAACTCGCAAAATACAAGATTTTCATATTCCTTTCGTACCCCTATATTTATACAATAACCACATATATCAAGATCTTACAGTACGAACGCAACGAAATTAATAATTCTGCACCTTTTTCTTCCACAATTCAATACCACATTAAACCTCAAGCATCACCTTCCCATCCATCATAAATGACCTATACAACCGTACGATATCCGACGCTATACCTTTATACCTGCGTGTCTCCACTACTAAACCTCATCGGTGCGCACTCCGATTTACCTTGCTCGCGCGACTGCCTCTACTCTCTCACTCTCTCCGTTCCTCTTGGAAGACAAAGTGCAGACTTGGCTGCTCTCGTGCATGCACGCTTCTCTCACTCTCTCTCTCTCTCTCTCTCTCTCTCTCTCTCTCTCTCGAGAAGGTATCGATCGGTCGGTTCTCGCACGCGCGACAACGATGCGCGCACATACACACACACATACATGATACATTGTGGATTGTCGGCTTTAAAGCCGCGACTATACTCGTGCCGCCTACTTCGCGTCTCATCATACAAGACTTGTATAATTATTTTTGCGCTGTAGAATCAGTGGTAGTGGTAGTGGTGGTGGTGCTTTAGACTGTCGAACTTTCTTCATTAATCTCCGTAATTGATGGGCGCATCGCAGATGGGGGGAAGCTTTTATGCCGGGTACATTTGCATGAAAATGATTTTTAATGAAGCTGTGCGAGCGTTGGATGTAAGTAGGTGGATGGGTTGAGATTTGGCGCAGAGAGAAGTAGTGAGATGAAAGAGAGAGCGTTGATATGCTGTTGTTGTTGTTGTTGTGTATTTTGTTGGGAATAATCGATGAGCAGCTGCGGGTAATAATAAAGTCAACACTCGCTGTAAGAGGATCTGTTACAAAAACTCTTAATACCTATATAATCCGCGTGAACGCGATTGAGTTGGTTGGTTAAGTCAATGGTAATCGGTAATGATTAGCGTTTGACTATAGAGTGATGTAACTACTTGGCTAAGCCAATATTGAAAATAATCGAGGTGAAATTCTTAAGAGGAATTTGTTAGGATTGTGTAAGAATATACAAATCGATTTTACGTTTAACTATTGTTAAATGTTTCCTCCTTGAATAGAAACCAAAAAAATAAACTCAGTAATTTATATAAGTGTGCAACAAAAGATTGTATAAATAAAACTAACTAAAAAGTTACCATTTCCTAATATGACGCATTTTATATTAGGCTTTTATATCAATTTCAGATTTCATTTTTTATCAATTTTCATTAAAAATTTCGACACTAATCTAGTTCACGTATACTTTAAAAACTCGTCCCAACAATCACAGTAACATTAATTCACCCATAACCACTAATTGTCTACTGCAATTTACGCATCTACATACCCACCTCCAACCTACTTCCTATACCAATCCCATCCACATTATCACACCAACACCCAATATCTTATTCACTCCTATTCTCTCGAGTTTCTTCCACCGTAAAAATCCATACTATACACCAGCATCTATATACGCGCGACACTTTCTCTCTCTCTCTCTCTCTTTCTCTCTTTGCACACACGCATGAATTGAAACCCCTCGCTCGCACTGCACAGCGCGCAAAAGCGCAAGCAAGCGAGGTTCTAGGCAGCAGCCAACGGCAGCGTATGCTCAGCATCCAATGGTATCCTCTCAATAAGGCACGCATGTATATATAACCTTCTTCTTCTTCTTCTTCTTCTTACATAGCGTCGACATATCGAATGCAAGAATTTCTCCGAGCGAATCGATCCCTTTTTCCCTCGACGCGCGTTGACATATAGGCAAAGGGCGCGAACAAGTTTTCCACGTCAAAGTGCGCGTGAGGTTACTCCTCGCTCTTGCTTTGCTTCCACGTATATATAAGGCAGATGTTATATGAGTGTTTTACAGGCGAGGAAGGGGGGGGGGAATTGAATTGAGATGATGTAGTTTTTTTTTGCTTTTCGTGAACTTGTGGATGGTGTGTGTGTGTGTGTGTATATATAAAGACTGCGTTATACGCGAGAGAGATGTACTTTTTAGGTTTATGGGAAACGTGCGATGTCTTTTTGACAAATTTATAAAGCTCGAAGTATCATGCTATATATATCGTATAACAGTTATGTAACTTTGAGAACCAGGGTCTGATCGAATGCATCTTGAATATAAATACGTACGGTATACTATATCAGTAGAACTTGAGCTGAATTTGTATAATTACGTTCAGTCTGTGAAGTATTATATACACCGGCCTCAACTTTACTCAATGGAAACCGTGTATTAAGGTCTTTGGCCCACTTGCCGTAGCAACACAATGCCAAATGTAAATCTTACAGGCTGACACGAATGCAGTCGGAAGAAATCGCGTAAAACCGTAACGATTATTGTATATAGATATCTTGCTGTATTTCTTTATAATAATTAATTCTCTCATCTTTACATACGCCGAGAAAAAAGTTTTGAAAAAACTACGTACTATAGACTGTAAACACCCAAAAAATTACCATGCTTAAATAGTAAATTTCTTCTAGAAAAATTTCTAACACAGTATGATAATACTCTATGAATAATTTTTACTAAAAATTATACATTTAAATTGTGGTTTCTCATTACATTAGGAATGCTTCACACAGCCTTTTCAGCACAATTAAAAATTATCACATAATATAATAATATATCCTACCAATACAGTGTACCAATCAAAAATTAGCTCGCTTATTCGCCCTTTATTAATGTCACATAAAAAAAACTACCACTTTTATTTCTAACATCTCTCAAATTCGAATAAATACCTCTTCCAAAACAGTTCTAAACCCCCGATCTAACACTCATTCCTCATTTATTCACATCCACACCCCAAATACCTGAAAAACCATCAACAAACTCGCCAAAGCACGAAGACGACACACAACTCCAAAACTCATTCGCGCGCGCGCCAAGTCAAAGATCGCTACATACGTTATATATATATATATATACCACAGACATCGTCGTCGTGTGTACCGCAAATCGAAGAGATTGAGTTTGCGGCCCACACATATATATATATATACCTACATATACGCTGCTCACTCGAGTTTAACCCAGATACTTTTCTCTCTCTCTCTCTCTCTGTCTTTCTCTATTCGCGACGGGGGCAAAGCCACCACCACGACTGGGGGGGGTTCGACAACACTTGAATTTGCAAGGCTTCGCGGAAGCCCTCGCGCAGCTCTCGCATCGCACAGTTCTCGTATGTATGTATACGCGTGTGTGTCTGTGTGTTTTGTAGGACTCTCGTCTTGCTATAGAAGGGAAGAGAGTCTTTGCTTCTTTACCACCGTCACGTCGTCTACAAGTCCAGCAGCCAAGATTGCGCGATTAATATTTTGGTGTTTTCTCGTGCTTTTCGTCGCGCTGTTTTGGCTGCTCAGCGGACTCGTTATTGAATGGTGATTATAAGCAGGTATGGCGGGAGGAAGCCCGCTATTGCTGATGATCACCGTTGCCGTTGCTTCGTCGTTGCTACGAGTTGCTGGTAATTTTTCCTTTTTTTTTGTTTTGTTTAGGTTGTGTCTTGGTTTCTTTTCTTTGCTCGTTGTACGAGTTATTGCGTAACGCGCACGAAGTGGAAAAGTAAATGGTTTGTGAAGTGCTACGCGTTATGGATTGCAACGAAGATGTATACGTATAAAGTGCGTTGTGAAAGAAATTAATGGCGCAGTTGACGTGAAATGTGACTTTGGTGTTGGAATTTGTAAGAAGAATGTTTTTTTTTTCTTGAATAGTTTTACATCGGTGCAAGATTAAAAATTATGATCGTTAATTTTAAATTAAAATAATTAACTACTTGTTGTTGAATTTTTGGATGAAAATTTTTAGTTCTTACGGATATGACAATTACAGTTGGTAAGTTAGGTGTTTCAGGTTTATAAAGTGTGAAAAAATGAGTGTATATAGAGTCTACAATGCGAGCGGATATTATAACAAGTTCTATTGAAATTTATTGAGTCGCAAAGTAAAAATGTAAAGTTTCATTTTTATAAAATTCTCTTCTTCAAAATAATTTAAGAAATATAGTGCTGAATACAACAAAACGGCGCTTCTATAGTTCAACATTTTAATGAGAATAATAAACTGAAATTATTCTAAAACCAAAAATAAAAATAATTATATTACGTATTATTAAAATTTTATTTTATGCAATTAAATCGATGTATAAAATTATGTACCTAAAGAAAATCTTAGAAATTTTTAACATTAGAAACCTAAAAATAGAATTTTAATTGAAAACCTTTTGTTCATTAAATAATCAGACCAAACTAACCCTAAATATTGAGTGAAAGTGAGACAAATTAATTAATACCGACGTCATTTTACTTGCGAATGTAAACATAGTTAACAACACAAACGGTATTTGATGGCATTTAATATCATGTTCAAGAGACGATATATGAATTTCATGTCAAGCCCCGTATAAATACATGCAAATTCAATGCATGAGAGCTCTAGCAAGCTTTATTCGTCGTAAATATCTGAATTGCAGCAAAAATTGCGATCTGAAAAGTACATCAAATATTTGTGTAATCTTGAAAAGTGTATATATTTAACATTTTCCTCTGGTACTCAGTCAATATTTATTTTTACTTTGATTTAATAATATTCATTTTACACGGTTAATATAACATAAATAAGTAATAATAACATATAAATTTATGTGCAGTTAAAAATAGTTAATGAATATATATTTTGCAGGAATCTTCGTATTCCTAACTTCATTCAATCCAGTAGCGACGCAAGAGATCTACAATTCGGATACAACAAACTCTTCTATCAATTGCAGTACACCGGATAACTTTGACAGTTTTTATCCAACAAGAACCAGTCATTTTGATGAAGTAAAAGTACAGCAAGATCGAAACACAAATGATAATAAACAATACTACGGTGAACAACGGTTCAATAGATATCTTGACGATGAACGACGTAATCAGCATTCAGATGGTCTAAACCGTGAAAGATTTTCGGAAGACAAAATTGTAAATAGAAATTATGATGAAGTATTGTCGGAAAGGCATAAGGATACTCAAGATCCTAATGAAATATTGGCAGTTAGACCGTTAAGTAAGGATCTAGATAATACCAAATCTGATAAATATTCTGTCGATTATAACTCGCACAGAAACTTTGATGATGAGTATTCTAAGAAGCAGCTTGACGATCAATACTTGAAGAAGAGTTATGATAGTGTTCAGAAAACAGTAGATGATCATTCGAATATGAATCGTAACGGTGAATATACGGAAAAAGATGTAAAAGGACAAATTTCTGATGTAAATTATAACAAACAATCAGAGGAAAATTCAAATACAAAAATCTCGGAAAGTAATAATAGTCAAACTGCTGAAAATCGTTTCATTGATCACTATCCAGGCAGACCTTATGAAGATCGAAATTCAAATAAATACTTAGATGATTTACAGCCTGATAGACGCAATTATGGTCAAAATTTTGAGAGACATCTAATTGATCAACACCCTGATCTGCGAATTAATAACGAAAACTTTGATAGACATCCGATTGATCAACAATCAAATGATTATAACAGAAATTTTCAATCCAATAGGCGGTTCGATAATCAAAACTTCGATAGAGGCTATGTAGAACAAAATCCTAGTAAACACATGGTTGATGATTTTTATTCTAACAGGTATCATGAAGAGTTAAACCCTAAAAAACACTTAGATGATAGAATCCCCAATAAGCATGAAACAGATAATTTACATCCGTATCGTCAAGAACCTGTCAAACCCATGGAAGACTTACATAGTAAACGAACCGACGATTACCCACCCGATAAACATGTCGATGATCTTCGCTCCGATAAACGTATCGACAATCCCAATCTCAATAGACGAATTGATGATCTCCACACTGATAGTCGCATGGAGAATTTGTCTCCCGATAGACATATTGGCGATTCACATCTTAATATTGATACTGATCGATTCCATCCTCGTATCGATGATTTACCTTCCAATAGACGCGGGGACAATGCACATACTAACAACGATGACTTACAGCCCGAGCGGCGAATTGATGATCCCCCTAGTGATAAGCACATTGACAATTTAAACCCTGGAAGACGTACTGATGATTTTAATATTGACAAACCTATTGATAATCCAAGACCTGAAAGACCAATTAATGCACCAAGTTTTGAAAGACGACTACCGATTGAAGAAAGTCCCAAACATTTGGATGACCTACATCCTGATAGAAGTCTCAAAGATCAGAATTATGACAGACGTGTGATCGATGAACAAATTGAGAAACATCTTAGTGTTGATGTGCACACTGATAGACGTATTGGTGATGATAATTACAATGGTGATCGAATTCATAGTAGATACAAGGACGTTTCTTTTCCAGATGAAGAAGACATGTATCCTCATCGTCCGGATGATAAGGTGAGAAACAATTAGCATAATAACATTTCAAAGCTTTCAGTTAAAATGCGTAAAAACATAATGCATAATAATAATATTTGCTTGTTATTGTAAATTTTTAAAATTATAAGCTTTGGCAACTAAGAAACTAAGATATGATTAAACTTTATGCTTATAAGGATGTAAAATCATAATTGCTAATTTTCTCACGTATACATCGTAAGCTAAAGTGCACAAACACTCGAGGCTCAAAGGGATAATTAATTTGCCCGTCATAATGAGCAAACCCTTCTCTTCCACAAGGCACTGGACGGTTACACGACGATGGGTCCTCGCAAGGAGTCGAACGCCTCGCATTTGATGACGTTTACATTGTCCAAGGATTATGAGGAGACCAAACCAAAGCTTAATTTTCCAAAAAAGACAGCTGGCGACAGATACAGGATGGCAACGTTACATCTCGACAAAGGATTGTTTCTCTTCGATTTTTTGAGAAGCGTTTTGTCTGTGATTCAGCCACGTGACATTCCACTGGGTAATTGATGAACTGTGATGTTATATTATAAAAGAAGGATTTAATCAAATCCTACGAGTTTAATTGTATTATTGGAAAATTTAATTTAATTGTTGACTCGTGAAGAGAAAAAAACATTGTTCCATTATCAGAAATTTAATTTCCTTTTTTTTCATTATTTACGGATAAGCACTCAACAAATCATTACGTTTCGGGAAAATTATATTCATTAATCGTTGAATAACGCAGTCACTGGCAATTTTTATTATTTCCACAGCTTTTAACGTTACGTGTTTGAACAAAAATTAAATTTTATATAAAAAAAAATACTGATAATTAGTAAAGCGTGAACGGTTACGTACATCAGTAGCAATTAATATTACAATCATGCCTCTGTTTACCAACTAATCACCTCATTGTAATTACGATCACGCGCTTGCACTTCCGTTGGTCAACAAAAAAGATCTTCTACGCGACACTTTGGAAGGTAGAATAAACATCTCAACGGTTATTACACAGGTGATTATTACCCAAAGCATCTTTAATTATTCTTCCACTTACCTTTCCCTCTACATTATTAATCCTATCACCAATAAACTACAATCCCTCCCAACCGCCGAATCAGCTTCTTCAGTAGACTATTAAAATCGTTGAGTACGTACTCGTCCTCCTCTTCCTTTTTCCTTCCTCCATAAACCCAATTGAACTGAAGATGTAGCAAGCCATAGAATAAGCGTAGAAGAAAGAAAGAGAGAGCACGAACCACTCTATACATATATATATACAACTACCGCCATCGCCTTTTTCACAGTCGCTGCGCCTGGAAATGGTCTTCATCGTCGTGATATCGGTCTTCGCCCTATTGATGTTCGTCGTTCCTGGCACGGAATTCTGGCTCTGCTGCCGACCTCGCAGGTACAACTACCAACGCAAGCGGCACAGCTCTCTCGTCTTCTTCCTCGCTCTCTACTGCATCGTCATGGGGTAAATATTTGCCCGAGTACGCGCACACTAGTTTGCATGCGCTCTTCGCGAAAGCATGAATTTTCGACAGTCTTTGCTCTTTCATCATTTTTTTTTACCATATGGAGTGTGGGTAATTGGTTTTCGCGTTACTTTAGAGTTTTATGCATATTTAGGTAAACGTGTATGATGGTTTGATTTATTATGGGTTCGAATAGCGTTTGTAAGCAATGGGAAATGAGCGATCAGATACACATATATTGTTCAGATTTAATTATGCGTTTATTATTCGTAAAACAATGAATTGATAACATTATATATTTTGTAAATAATATTTTACATATCCAAATTTAATGAATACCATTCGAAGTCCATGTATTCTGGTTGAAAATTTCATGTAGATCGTAATATGCATATTTTATTATCAGTCGATTTATTATAAAGATGCAATGGAAATTACACGTCTCTTAAGTTTACTTATATTTAATAATAAATAAATATTATTTACTTCAATAAATACCAAACATTGCTAATATAAAAAAAAATATTTTTCAAACACAACGACTTGTATGACTTATGTATATCATAAAAATTTATCTCTACTCTTGAGTTTTTTTTCACATTTTAATAAATCATCTACCAAACAACTTGGTTTCTTAATTTTCATTAACAATCGGATTACCAATGAATCTCAAAATAACGCATATTTAATACGTACACCTACAGTACATGCGTGGTGACGATGATGGTATGCAACGAGCAGGTGGCCGGAGGCATCGACAAGATTCCAGACACAGTCGAGGCGGCACTTCAGGATCTCCGGGATTATCACACCGGCACGGCACTGCAGCTGCGCAAGTGCCTCACGCGCAGTCTCGACGTGGCCAGTGAAGCCATCCTAGCAGATTTGGACAGTGAGTGTCTTATAGTAGCTGTCGTAGAGTTTGGTATTGTAACTTTGGAGTTATTGTAGGAAACAGTTATGATTTGATTCGTTTGTGTTAGTAAAAGATAATTTTAAAAATGATAAGTAACAAAAACTTAACTTCGCTTGAGCTCTGATTTTTTAGTGCTTACAATATAAGTATAGATTAAAAATCTATTACACGTTTTCCAATTTTTACTACACCTTTATAAACTCTCGAAGTATCTCGCTATGAATAATTCACCCTGATTCATGGAAAGTCATTAATAACAGGTTACCTTGTTATTCTATTATACGTCGCGCGAAATTAATGCTAAAATATTTAATACCCTACAGCCACTAAACACCTAATTAATAACTTTGACCACATTCTCGCTCTATTACCCACTGATATACACACATATACACAACACGTTAAAACACCCATACACGCACCTCTGCAGTTTCAAAACTTCCTTCAAACTTTCGCCGCTCGAGCTCGAAAAACGCGCGTCGGACTCGACGTATAAGGTCACTTCGCGTAAATAATGCGCGCGCAGCAGTAGTCGCACACCGGAATTGGAAAGGTTCAGAGAACACAGAGAAGTTCACCAGGTTCTTTTTTCTCTCTCTCTCCCGCTCTCTCTCTCGCGTGCGAGAACACAGCAAAGAAGTTGCCTGTCATCGTAGTTCTCGATTGTTTTCGAGTAAGTATATAGTAGTATAACGTCCAAGAGCACAGATGCAGTTGGGAGTTGTGTGGAACGCGTATATATAGCAAAGTATGTTAGGTCATGGAGTTCCCCAAGCTTGTGCGCTTGAGTCTTTTTTTCTAGTTCGGTGCGAGGAGAGGAGCGAAATGCGCCGACTTGGCAACTAAATAATTCGAGAGCGCCTGGATTATTTTGGAGTACAATATAGCAGTGGCGCGAAGGAGAGAGAGAGGAAGAAAGAAAGAGGATGAGAAGGTGGTTGGGTGGGTGGATTTTTTAGAAGGATTTTTAATGAAGTTGGTCGTATAGGTGGAGATGGTTACTGAGACAAGTGGCTTTCTTTTAAGGAGATAGATCTATTATTATGTGAACGGAAACGTTATATTATAGTTATTTCATTTTATGCCGTTATATTCTTGAATTTTTCATTTTCTTCTTCAATCTAAGAATATTTTAGAAATTATTTACGTAATAATGTTTTTGTTCACGCATTTTTTCAGAATGCTGTAAAACAAAATTTAAAATTATTATTTCTTTCATTTTAAGAATATTTTAAAAATTCTTCGTATAAGTAGTAAAGCTTTTGTTTAAGCATTTTGTCAAAACGCTGTAAAAAAAAATTAAAAATTATTATTAGAAATTCTGCGTATAATAATGCTTTTGTTCACATGTTTTAACAGCACACTGTAAGATAAAATGGAAAATTATTATTTTGTTTTAATTTTAAGATTATTTTAGAAATTTTCCGTATAATAATGCTTGTGTTTACATATTTTGCAAGCACACTGTAATATAAAATGGAAAATTATTATTCGAAAAAATGATCAGTGGTACGGATATACGAGTTCGATTTTCCAAATTACATCATTAAATTAAATTATTAATTTAATAATTAAATTATTCAGAATAATGAAAAAAAATGAAAACATTAACAAAGTATACATTTTCAACTTTTGTTCGCGCATTTTTCCGATACATTACAGAGGTATTATGAAAAGTATTGAATTGAATATTGTTATTCTCAAAATATTACGTTGCATTTATTTATTTAATAAAAAAAAAAGTTTAAACATATTCTCAGAATTCTAAAGCTACCACCACCACGGTAGCGATCCAATCAAACCCATTTCCCACGCCCTCGTGGAATTCACAGCCTTTCCTCTTTCCTCCACTCGTCCAGCCGGTATATAATTAAAGTCACCCTTTTCTCGCTTCCTATTCGCGGAAAACATCGCGAACCGCGAGAAAAATACTAGGTAAATGCAATTGCCCAATTACTATGGTCTTTTTTCTTATTTTTTAACTTTTTATACTTTGTAAGAGCATATGGACGATGGAAAATGCAACAGCGCTCAGTTGGTTCTCATCGATTCTGAAAATTTCACAAGGATAAGGAACTTTGCCTGATACGTTAGAATTTTTTTCTCGTTGCATTTTCTACGAACAGAAATTCGTAGAAAATAAATTCATATATTCTAAGCGTAGCTGTAACTAAAGTCAATATTTGCTGTGAATATATATACACCTATTCCGGAAAGAAAAATTTCCTTTTGATAAAAATTTCATAAGCTTCGTACTTTACCACACATGTGCTTCGAAATACTTTATCTCCTATACCTTTGGCATATCTTCATAAGATATACATTCGTAAAAAGTTGTGTGCATCTTCTTTTTCTTATCCGATGCTTTCGATTCCTATGGTAAACACCGCTTATTTCCTTAAATACAAAAAATCATTTCGTAGTATTAAAGAAAAGGTGTGGATTAAAAAAAAGCAAAAGACGCAAAATCGGGGATGCGGGTAACAACCTCGCACAATTCTAAATCTCGTCACGTTCACTTAGCCGCAAATAATTTACCCACCCGACCGATATAAATTCACGTTATCGGATCGCTGATGTAGGGAGAGAGGGAGAGAGAGAGAGTCGAAGCAAACGTTTTCACGGACCGCGCAGTCAAATGTAATTTTAAGCCACGTGGATACAAGGGAAAAGGGTGGAAAAGAGAAACTTTTACAGTACGCTGAATACCTAAAACGTTTTTAGTCCGAAGTCTATGTATATCTTAAATTTTTTTTTCAAGATGGTTGAAAAGGAAACGAAAATGTTGTTGTATATAATATTCGAGTTGTATAGTGGACGTTTTGATGGTATGGGAAAAGCAATTATCTTAGGTGCTTGTAACACGCAATCTTGCCGTAAGCAGATTACTTTACAACAGGCGAACGTTCCAATTTCCACGCAAGTACGTGTGCGTCTAATCAGTATAGTGACACATCGACGATCGTCGCGACCGACCAAATAGTCTACACGTGACTGGTGATACTAATTGTTGCACGGATCTTCCTAATCCCGTCTGCTACTTTATTCAGTTTCGGAAAAGTATGATAAAGCAAGGAAATATTTCGGAATTTCATAGAAATATTTTCGTACTGTTAAAGATACATCAAAATTCATCAGAAATAAAAATACCTTAATTCGCAAATTGCTACATAATAAAAATATAACTTGATAAGGGAGAAAACCACTTAACACTTAAAATTCACACTAAAATAACACCGTGCAATTCCTTCTTTTCACCCCCTCCCCTTTTCATATCTAATTATCTATCCGAAAAATTTACCAAAACGTCTTATTTCTCTGTCAGATTACCTGACGAATTCAAAATAAGATCTTATCAATTGTCATCGGATCAAACTCACGTGCGCGCGTCAACCTGCAGTATATCCTCGTATATAGCATCAGCATGTACGATCCGTTGCATCTAGCAACAACTCGCGCGAGTCGCCGCGGGCCGTTTCCCCAATCGGATTACACAAGCGCTACCTGTACGCTACGAAATTCAGACTCTCCGCGCGATTGATCGCTCACGTGAGCGTAGATTCGGTGTTGGCATCTGTGGTGAAGTGTGACAGTGGAAGGTTGTATAGATTACAGGTGGGAATAGAGTTTGTGAGGTGAAAAAATTAAGTGAGAATGAGTTTGTACTTATCGTTAAATTTTTAGTTAATGCATGAAAAAAAATTTTAATGACACCACGAATTAAATTTTTCTGTTACGTTGAGGTTTACGTGATTTAATCGTTCGAAGTTTTATTGTATGCAAACGTTTATTGGTCACATATTCTGGTAAAGTATTATTCTGAAAATTTTAAATGCACTTTTTTATGAAAACTATTTTTATAAAATATTAAAATAATGCAGTTAAAATAAGAAAAACATAGAAGTTCCTGCTTTTACTCCAAAAATAAATTTAGCTTCTATTTATTTTATCAATTGTTTTTAATCTTTTCTATATTCTTTTTTAAACAATTTTTGCTTTAAAATTTTTAACAAATTCTAAATAAATATAAACGTTAACAATTTTTTTTTGTAACCACGAATCGAATACGTTCAATCCATAGATTTTCGAAAATCATTAACAATGAATTCAAACATATCCACTCGTGCCGAAACCATCGAGATAACGTTCCCAATAAAATATAAGGCACTCGAAACGCCACTCGAAGGAAACCATTGAAACGAAAGCCTTCAATAAAACCTTCAATAAAAGAAACGAGTAATCTTCGTCGCGTGCCACGCGTCCGATACACACGTACATACTCTCTCTTTTTTTCTCACTCTTCTCAGTTTATATAGTAGGTTTGGTTCAAGGTTACAATTCTCACTGACATGATTTGTGCAATCGCGAGGAAAATCGCCCTTGGGTTAATTATTCGCGGAAAATTTTGTCCGCTCGTGGATCAACTGGTGGGGAAGTTGTTTCGGCGGATCTGTTTGCAGCATTAGACAATTTTAATTACGATAGTCGAGAGAGATTTTCAGTGAGGATTGGAAAGTGAAACGCGCGATTTGTTGTTATTTACAAGGTTACGTATAAATTTTCAAAGTTTAGAGGTCGAAATGTAGGATATGCGGAAACGATTGTTTGAGAAGATACAAGATTATGGACAAAGTTATAATTAGCTTGTTCATTGGGTTAATTAAATATTATTTCATATATGATTTTAAGGTTTAAAAAAAATATAAGTCAATTTTAAAATTTTTACGAATATATAATAATCAGTCCAGTATATTTTATATATAAATAAAACGATAACAAAAATGCATATAAACCTTCAAATACTTAATTTAAAAAGTTTATTTTTCGAATACGCTATTACATTAATCGTTAGTTTAAAAAAAAAACAAGTTTTTTTTTAAAATTTAAACCAGTGAATAGATCCGATTTCTAATTTCAATCAACAACAATAATCTCCCAAAAAAATTAAACAATCCTTCAATAAGAAAAAACTTATTCCTACTCTCTGCTTCACAATGAACCCAATTTATATATAACCCTCTTCTATTCATCAACACACACACACACAACGAAAAGAAACCTTCTACATGAATCATCGATTAACCACATCGCGCCGCTAAATAACCCCGGTTTCATTACGGTACATCGCGCAGGACCGCGAAATTCCGGCGCGCTCTCGGCATATAATCGAAATCCGCCCGAGCAATTCGTACGCCTGTCGATCGACCTCCTGTGTATGTTTGCGGATTGCACACGTATATATATAGAGTTACTCGCTCGCTCAGTGGCTGATTGTCGGTCGCGTGGAAGGTTTTTTTTTGATCGGTAGTTGGTTTACGAGGTAGATATAAAAAGGAAACGATTAAAGTTAAGGTAAGTGTTTTGAAATCGATGAATAACTTGCCGAATTTTGTAGTAAGTTTTGTGGTTTCCGTATAACGTTTTATTTATTTGTGCTAAGTGTATTATAAGAAATATGTAAATCTTTTTAGATTATTTAGTTCGCGATTGCTTTATGATACTGAGTAGTAACTGTTGTGCGACAAGTAAACTTTACTATAAAAGTGTCAATGCGCGAAGCGCGCGGTCTATCGTGGGCCAATCAAATTTTACATGTCCATTTCAAATCGATCAATCAATTTCATGTCTTTTTTGTATGGAATAATGAAAAACGTATAGCTTTATATTTTTTACTCTATAAAACCATATTTTTCATTATTTCTTAAAAAAAAAACAATCACATTAGATCATTACTTTTTATAAAAAATGATCTTTCTCCAAGTACCCTTATACTGCGAAAGAACATATACAACGACTTTTTCAAACGTTCCTTTATTATATTAACATTTTTCATTTACAAATCTCCAACTACTACCTTATATTATCACCTCTCTCCATTACATCATAATAGGATTACGAATAACCGCACGTATACACATATACACAGCACGCTCACAGCGCTTATGTTGTTCCAGACAAACACCAAGCCACTCCACTCTATATCCCCATCAATATACCTCTCCCCCTCTCGATCATGTACTAATTAACCAAGATTCCCGAAATAATTCCTCCCTCATCGTTCTCCTCTCTCTCTCTCTCTCTCTCTCTCTCTCTCGCTAATCGGAAATTCGACTCTGGCATCAAAAACGACTCGTATACACGTACGTCTCCCCCTATACATGTATACGCAGACTAACCGGTCATCCACCTACATACTATAAACTTGATCCCGCACCTCCACACGTCTACAAGCATCTAATGAACGTCCGGTCAAAGCTACCTAAATAGACTCTAGTGCCACGCTTATATATACCTATAACGTTTACACGCATACATACGGACATACATATATATGTACATACATACACACATATATATATACAGGGGAGAGAAGGGAGAGAGAGAGCAAATCCTATCGTGGAAAGCCGACGCGAGGTCTTTATAGGTCAATAGGCCGATCTATACAGCTGCGGGTTAATAAGCCGGACGAAACGCGCGAGAGCTGATGGATGGCAATGGCTAAGACGCTGATGGTGCTCGTAATATGTATGTGTATGTGGGGTGGGGGAGGATGAGGAGGGTAAGGAGGCGCAGCGAACGGGGGATCGAGTCGGTAGACGGGATTGAGATTTGGTTAGTCGGAGAGTGTGGATGATGAAGAGCAAGAAGAGAGAGAGAGAGAAATGCGAGCTATGCGCTGTTGAGAACAGAAAGACAGATCCGGAGCCGCTTTTCCGACTAATGGGAAAATAATTTTTAAGCGGAAGTCGAAAATCGCATTCTTCGTCGTTACTACTAATTATGTAAAAAAAAGAGCTTTTGCACGTTTTTTAATTGTCTAATCTGCAATCAGTGTATGGATTACATATGTATTTATCAAATCCATACATTTTCCGTAGAAAGCATCGGGGGTAGCATCACCTATTCAATTGTTTCATTGTGATTTCGATATGATTGTACGTTTTCCTTGGATTAAAAAATATCGTGAAAGAGAGGGGAATTGAAAGATTATCAACTACTGAGAGTAGTTAATTATTAAGAATTTTATTGGTAAATATGAATTAAATGAAATAAGTGGATTATTAAAAATTTCATTTTCGATCGAGTGTCCGTAAAGTACGTGTATTCGGTTACGTTTTCCAGCCGTAAAGTACGATTTTACGAACACGTATCTGCAAAATTTTAATTTTTTAGAAAACGCTATAAGTATAACGTGAAAACTATTTTCGCAAGAATTTGAAATTACGTTTTTTGTACGTCCCCACTTTGGTTGCTTGATAAATATATTCGACTGAATTTATAATTTATTTTTATGTTCGTAAAATGAAATTAATTGGTTATATAGTAATATTTTATAATTGTAAAATTTTAAATGATTACTTATCTAGCTAACTTTTGTCAAACAAATGCATTTAATTAATCTACCTTGTTACGCACTTTACGTGTACATCAAAATATAATGTTCATCACTTGGCCGTGGAATTTTAGGACCTCGTGACGAAAAATATAATTATACTATGTAATAACATTAAGTACCATAGCAATTTTCTTAGTTTCCCTTAGAAATCCTGCCAATCTTCTGAGAACTACAATAAATATCTTAAGATTCCAATGTGTTGTACTAATATACTATACATAAAAGATACAACTTTTAAATGGTCCAGAATAAAGCTTCAAAACAATAATTGAATTTCATCTATACATACATATATATATATATATATATATATATATAACACTCTACCTCGTCACTACGAAACAACGCGTCAAATTATCGTCGAAGACAAAACGTCTATCTGTCACACGAATCAGTAGTAACAGTCAATAGCGTGAGCAGACATCGTTTACTACTGATGCAATGGCACTATTCAGTTTTATGAGCGGTAAAGCGGAAATTGATTCCTCGAGCTATTCGTCGCGTTTCCAGCCACTGGCCAACCAGATCTAAGCCTGGTGTATGTATATATATATATACTCAAGAAGCAAGATCAATATATATGAGCTCGCTGCTGCTTTTTCGACGCGAATTATTTAATTCATTATATATATGTGTGATTTTTGTCGTAGGCTTTGTTATATTTTATGGCATTGAATTACTTCAAATTTATGCTTTTATAATCTAAATATATGTCGATGAGAAGTCGCGAGAAATTCAAATCACTACTTTCAGCAATAAGTTTGTAGAACAAGGGTTCCATTTCGTATACATTAAAAATAATAATAATAATCTACATTACATTGCAAAATTCATAAACCCTATAACCACAAAGCAAGCTCTTTTTACACAATAATCCTATCCCCTGTTTACATTGAACCACGCCCGCGTCACACGTCGATCTGAATTTATTTTTTTTCTGCTCACCATCTCATGTGACGCTTTTGCAGACGTGGAGGAGTTGCTAGGCAAACCGGTACAGGCGCAACTGTCATCGGAGACTGGAGTGGACGTCGCCCTGGAAGCGTTGATGGACGTGGCGAATGGTGAGTCTGATACGTGTTATCAATTCAAATTGTTACTATATAATAATATATTAATAAATGACTGGATCAACATATTATTCATTGTTTATTGTTTGTTATTATTGTGTCGTTATGTGCGTATGCCATTTGTATTGGGAATTAAAATGACCGTTGAGTGCTAAAATAACGGCAAAGCCTTAGTGGAAGATTAAGGAAAAGATAGCTTTTATGAAAAAATTATGGTCATATCAGTTGTTGACTATAGTGTACACGAGTTCTTGGAAAACATTTTTCAGTGTGTATAGCTTTTGTTTGTTCACGATTACATCGTTAAGCTGATTTACTTAAATCCCATATTTTCTTATCATTTTTATTGTAGTTTTCTAGATTACGCTGTTCTGTCCAATTTAGAATTCTATTATAAATACTGCATTAATTATTTTTATCAAAATTAATACATAGAAAGTGAAATCAAATAACAAATTTTTCCTATGTAAAAAAAATAAGATAACCTTCTATGATTTATAAAATACAAAAAAAAAGAAAAATTCTTATAATATCCGTTCTCTGCAACAACTTCATTACAAAGAAAAATATGAAACCCATTCTCCATTATGAAAAAATTCAATATCCTAAGGTACAATTGACAACCACTTATACACCGCATCGTCGTTGACAAATATCATCATCCACACCCATACGTCGCGTCCCCTATCATCCACGCCCAGTTCAATTTCTCTGGCACAGTATAACGTGAACTCCGCCTCCCTTATTACGATTATAAAGTCAGCCGTCGGCCGTGTGCGGGGGGGGGGGGACAAATCGGGAGGCGGATTTTCGCCGACAGCAGTTTTCCAGGCGGGCGCAGCCGTCGTGAACTTTTCAGACGGTTCCGCTTCCCTGAGCGGAAGTCCAAAATCGAACTTCTACGGTGCCATCGGCGTCGTCGTCGTCGTCGTCATCGACCGCGCGATTTATTTCGCGAGGAAAGTTTCGCGGTATATATACCTATATATGTAAGTGAAGAGGCGGGACGAGAGTGAAATTAGGTGCGACGATGGTTTCGTGTAGAGAGTTTGTAGAACACTGTGAGAACTGTCGGAATGGTTTTTGAGCTTGACAAAGTGAAATTTGTTATCTATAAGTGTATAGTTGTTAGAGGGTTGGATTGTGAAATGTTTGTAAGGATTTTAGGGTATGTTTTTACGTTTATAATATTGTGTGTAAGTGTTTATTTATTTTACGAAAAAGGCTAGTTTTCAATAAAAATAAATCGATAGTATATGTTTTAAGGATTATCAGGTTACTATATTGGAAAAACAATATCAGTGTTATTGAAAAAAATTCCGTGGTTTCCATTACATTTTCCAGTTCCATTTCTCTATTCTAAACGAGAAATGGCAAATCGAAATCCTGAAAATTAAGCACATTGAACTTTGTTAAAAATATTAATAAAATGTATTTAAGAGTAAAGAGTAAATTGTATTACAAATTATATATGAATATAGGAATTATTGTTGTATTGTAATAACTTTCAAAATATACAGAATAAAATTGAAGATTTTAAAAATTATTAAAATACGAAAAAGCCAATTATTCTAAAATTTGCTGATAATCTCCAATTATTTTTGTAATTTAATGTGTATATTAAATTTTATCCCACAACTATACAATCTACATTTTTATACTATTATTTAAAAACAACACCTCCACAAACTAAACTTTATCACAGAGACGAATGACAATAAAATACACTTAACTCTAACAAAAAAACATTCAAAATCTCATTAACCTCGCATTAAAAATATTTCCCAACAACCTAAACTTATACAGTCCCTTCTGAACCAATTAATCAAATATCCATTCCCTGCGTATATATATACCCCAAACCACACTATATCACTCCACACTCTGTATCCAGCGAATTGAAGCAGAGCGCTGACAATTATCATTGGTCCAGAGACACAGTCGGACAGTCGTTAGTAGATTAAAAGAAGGTCCGAAACGTGCGACCCCGTAGGGGAAATTAGTTTAATTAGAGACGAAGCCCGAGGTGAGGACGCGTGTGCAGACGCGTAGCTTTGAGCTGTCCTCCGATCGGTAATCACCAGTAGTATACTTACCTGGTGTAAACCCTCGCTCTTACCTCGTGCGGTTGTGTTTTAAGAGAATAGGTATAGAGTCGAGGTTGGGTTCGAGACAGGTTTGGTCTATGGAAATGTGGAAAGGGTTGATGTTTCGGGACAATGTATTTGTGTATAGGTATTGAGAGGTAAAAAAAATAAGAAAAAGCTACAAAAAAATATTGTAATCTAAAGCGATATGCTGTTTGTGAAAAAAATATTATTTTTATTAGTTTTAGAGCTAATTGGGAGTATATATATATTTATTTATGCCTTCATATATAAATGTAATTAATTAAAAGAATGTGTGAACATTAAAAAAACAAACAAGTTAATCTAATTAATTGGTTGAAAAAATTTAATAATATATGAAAAAAGATAACTTTCATTATAGTAAAAATAACATTAATGAATTTTAGTTAGCAAAGAAAAACCTTCATTTCAGAAAGAAAATTCTATTTCGTAATGTCAATTCCACTTTAGCCGACCTTCTTTCTAAAATCTTTGTAAAAGAAGTAAATTCTCCATTTCAACTGTAATCAACTGTGCAAACAGCATACTATACAGTTTAGATATAAAAAATTACTGTTAAAATTTTCACACATCATCGAAATATACAATATTATTATTCATTACAATTAACTAACACATTTACATAAGTCATTTTCCAATTAACCCCATTCACGTCCTACTTTCAAACAGATTTATTGAAAACTATGGCCAACAGCAATTCCGAAAAAGACTCGATCAAACATGCGGGCACCACGGCATTTTCCACTAAAGTCAAAGAACTCGCGTGTGTTTATACTGGGGGCGAAAGGAAGACGAAAAACGAGCAACGCTTGCACACAGCTCGTGTATACAGTGTATTTGTTCACTCTCTCTCTCGTCGTTTTTGTATCCGGGCGCGTCGTATAGGGCAAAAGCTACGAGGCCCGTAATTGGATTAGTCGGGGGGCTTAATGCTATGTACTTGCGATCTCTAAAGCAGCAAGAACAACAACAGGGCAATGTGTCGGAGTGCTGAATGGCATTAGATTGCAAAAAAAAGACAAATAAGGGATATATATAGGGATTGGTGGTGAGGGAAAAAATTTTGGGACGTCAGCGAGGAGATGTATGTTGGCTTTGTATTGTCTTAGAAAATGTTTTCTCTTATTTCTTGGCTATTTGTTTTTATTTTTCAGAATAATTGGGTGGTAAGTAAGTGGTTGTGCAATTTCTTTCACGTAAAAGTATATAAGCTATCAGAGTTCCATAAAAATAAAAACGTGGTAGAAAAAGTAAAACATCATATCTCCATGTGTGTTGATCTGCTCGACTTGATTCGAAGATCAGAATTTGTAAACCATCTCTAAATGGTCTAATATTAAATGTATAACATTTTAAAGGTATTTTAAAAAATGAGGCTTAATGAATTTTGTATATTTACTAAAGAACAAAGTAATACGGCTTGTGTCCTTCAAGACCTTGTTCGGATCATTCCCTCTTTGAAATTCATGTTTTTAGATTTTGGAGAAAAAGTATGGTATAGACCTTAAACATTACAAAAGACAAGATGAACTAATTCTAACATTTGAGTCATACCTATAGTGTTATTACTCTACTTAGTGTTTTTTTTACGTATTAATTACCAAATATAAAAAAAAATAACAACGTTATTTCTTCACTTTCTTCATTATTTATTCTTTTTTCATTTCGAAATATTGAAAAACGCTCCATTTCATATCCTCCCCATCACATCAATACTATCACAATAATCCAGCACAAAAACTTTTACCCGATCTCTCGATTACCACTCCGATATTTTGCACGATCCCACATCTCTTTTTCTCTCTACAAAACACGATATTATACTCGCAGCGAACGTCATCGACCGACCGTTCGAAGAAAACGTTGCGGCTGCTGTGTGTATGTATGTATGTGCGTCTTCTTCCCCTCGAGTGACCCTCACCCCTATCATATTACTTAGTTCTACGGTAGCCGAGAGTTACTAACTGAATATTAAGTGAATTAAGTGAGCGAGCGAAGTAAGAGCTTTCGACTAACGCCCGTTGCCCCTTTTTTTTAAGAAAAAAGAAGATGCCCTAAGGCTTAAATATTTTCTTTTGCGTATAGAAGCGAGGTTTGTGTGAAATGAAGAGATCGCATGGTATAGAACCAATTGGTTTGTTTTGTCTTGTAGTGAAGATTTTGCACTTGGGGGTGAAAAACTTTTTCGATAAAAAATATTGTATATTGAGGACATTTTATTTCAGAGTTTTAATAATAAGCGGTCTCAAATTTTGAGGATAAATTTTAGTTTTGATATACGAGAAGATAGTTTTTTTTAATATTTGTTCTCACGTAAATTTTACCATAAAAAGTTTAAATAGTTGAACAGAATTAGCTCAGACACCGAGGTTAATCGCTCAAGTTAATGACTAATGGAAAAACATGACGTACAAATGGCAGACGCAATTGCAGAAAATAATTGCAGAAGAAATGCAGAGAAAGGTCATTATGAAATCCATTTCTCCTGGTACAAATTCCATTAATGTACACGCGACAAAAATATCGTCAAAACAAAAGATTCAAAAGTATAAACACGTCCTAAATGCTTAAATCTATTAAGTGTACAAATATATAGTATAAGTAGAATAAAAAAAAAAGTGAAAAATTTTTCAAACATCATATACTCCCGTTTCACGCATAAAATCGAAATTTTATAACTTTACTGGGGAAAAACCATTCAAAGGGTTATATATATATGATCCTTGTAAAATGTATCGACGCGATTTCTCATAAATTTCTATACTATCGGGCTTGTAAAGGAGGATACCCGTGGGAAAAGATATGACTTACGTTAAGAGCTGTGCATATTCATGCAAGGAATAAGAAAAAAAAATCATGCAATTTAATAGCAAACTAATTTTCTTGAAATATAACAAATAGTAAAGATGATAATAACACGTCACTTTTACATAATTTGATATAAAAAACAAACCCTTTTATTGTATTTTCAATTGTTACTGCAAATTATAATTTCAAAAGTGACCATACAGTATTATACAATTTACTAGAATTACCCCACGATGAAAAAAAAAAAAATCTCTACTCCTCCTTTGTCGCATCTACAATCCAGTTACGTCCCTTCCTCATCCTCTCTCTCTCTCGAGAGAGAGAGAGGGTAGCTAACTTTCGCATCGTCGATCAGTCAGGCGTATATATACGCGTGGGGACGTCAGTGGAGTAGCGGCGAGTGTCTCGATTAATCGGGAAAACTCATTAACAGGGCAATGCAATTCGCTCGCCAAACGAAGCCATCGCTATATATACCTCGACGCGTTAACGGTGTTAACTTTAAATTCCTTCGGATGAGCAGTGGCAGCATAGCGATTATTAGTATATATATATAAGCGAGACGCCGACAACTTTAAATTGGTTTAAAGCGCAGTGGGTATATATACCACGAGATGAGAGAGAGAGATTGTAATGAAATCCAGGCCTTGTTTTCTTTAGGCGAAGCTAGCGCAAAAGTTTGCAAAGGGTACGGGAAGGAAGTTGAGAGATTTTTTTGCTTTTAGGTTGGGGTGAGATGATAATTGATTTGGAGGTGTGTTTATAAAGTGAAGGTAAGACGCGATGAATATTTTATGAGAGATAATTGATGACTACAGGTGAATTTATTTTGTTCTAGGTGATTTAATTTCCGGATAAATTAGCTAAAGAATTAAAAGTAAAATTTAGTTGATAATATAAATTTGATTAAAAGATATTTAACTTTTTACCATTTTTTTCCTTTTCTCAGAGGTAATTTTTATGGTTAACTTGTACACAATAAAAAAAAATAAACATTTAAAAGGGTTTTTACAAATTTTTTATTATTATCACTTCAGAATTGTTATTTAAATGTATTCTTACGGTGTTTTCTTATCAAAAGTTTAAATAACATACATTCAATATATATTAAACGACAAAATAAATAAAAATATTTTTTTAACATTACTGTTATGAGCATTGAATGCTCTAATTTTTAGTATATTTCGTATAAAATATTTTATAATTTATGTAAATATTTGTATAACCTGAAATAAAACAATTTTAAACTGATATAAATATAGTGTTTTTTACTGAGTATGAAAACTTCGACTAAAGAAATTGCAAATAAAAATGAAACAAATTTTCTTCACTTAACATTTTGACATATTATAATCTATTTCTGACGAGATCCACCAAAAGGTGGTACGTTGCGTATTTTGTTTGGTTGAAGGTGTCCGAACGCATGTAATGAATGTCTTAGAACGCTATCAGAACGTGCTAACTATAAGGTTATAGCGTTATGTTAAAAAAAAGTAAATCACATTTTTAGTAAATATAATTTGACTTTCTATACAGTCTAAATAACATAAGTAAAAAATTCCAAATGAGATTAAAATTTTGTTTATAATTAAATTTTGAAAAAAATATATCTTCACGTAATCCATACTTTATAGCACCCTTTGCAATAAGAACTAGAATGTATCGTTCAGTCTACTTCTTTAATTTTCTTTCTTTAACCATAACAGTATATTAAAACCCCTTTTCTAACCGAGCCCACTTTTTTCTTCATCCACAGCGTCACAGGAACTGGCCTACACGACGGATGCTCTAATAAAACGCGCCGAACGGGCACGTGAATTCGGCGCGGAGTTAAGTCGTGAGGCGGACGAGTTACGTCGCGAGCTTGAACGCACGGCACGTGAATGCGCACCAGAGGACCGCTCGCTATGCGCCGTTCTTGATCCTACAGGACTGCATCTGGCGTTGCGTCTCGATCGGGTAAGATGATTTTTTATTGTTTGATTTATAAGGTGTATAGAGGTGAAGAGGTTGGATAGGGCGAGGAAGAATGAAAGAGTTTGTTAACGGTATGGAGCGAGAAGTAAGTGTATATAGGTACTTTTATAATTACCCTAATATAATACAATAAGTAGGTGCTTAGGTAGTATAGATTTTTATTTTATAGAAAATTTTTGTATTTTTCGTAATTGATTTATATTATTTGACACTACATTTTTATTATAATTTGATAACCTTCGGATTGTGCCTATTCATAGTGGATAGATGTGTATTTTAATAAACATGTACATTTTACTCAAGTAATACACTTGAGAAGGCTTCATTCAAAAAACGATAAATAATCATATTTGAAGTTAGTTTAATCTATAATGTTTAAAAATAGATAAAATCATTCGCATTTGCTTTATGAAAATAAAAAAGATTCCCGTTAATCTATTTACTTTTAATCGTCGTGTTCTTAAATATAATTGTATACTATTTTATTTGCAATATTTATAAATAACTCGAACTAATTTATTATTCAGTCACGTAAAATCCACTATCAGAATTCAAACAAATTTTCACGCCATCTCTACAATATCTTCTAATTAATCACTTATATTCAACCTAAAAAATTCAATTCGCACAATGACGAATTCATTCGAAATTTATAGCACACGAAAATCCACTTGCCGCGCTCTCTCAAAGGTTTTAAAATCAAAGAAACCTCTCGTCCTCTCTATATCACGAAGATTCTCCGCTTCCCCTTCTATTCGCCATCTATTTTAAACAATCTTATTTCGGCGCGTAACTCAACCGAGGTCTCAAAGAAATATTGCCAATGCGGACGAATTGATGCGCACCGGTAGCAGCAGCAGCAGCTTCGAATGAATCTCGCGGGCATCAGTTTCACGATGCTTTTTCCTATATTTTATCAAGAGCTTCGTGAAGCTAGAATCAAGTGAAAGTTCGGGAAGAAAATGGTTGTGATAATTAGAATGGAATATTATGAATGTATAATTTTGTCAGCTCTTATAAATAAATATTATTTTTTTAAATTGGAAGTTATATTTAATTTACCTACTGCTAGTGTAACTTCAGACGTTTGCTTATATTTAACAGCGCGATTGCTTATTGCTCTATAATTTGACAACCGGTATTTTCTTTTAGTAACAATTCACAGAAGCTTTTTTACTTTAAAAGTAAAAGAACAAAAATAATCCACTGTGTATCCATCAAACCAACACCAACTACAACAAACATTTTTCCAACCCACTAACCCACAACATTCCAAGAGCGAATTCACCTCACGCTTCTCGACCACTGCTGCACGCATTATCACCTAAACGACCGTATACCCTTTACAAAATTTCCATCTCCACCTCCTGCAACCAAATCCCCTATCCTTATACCTTCAGTAACAACAAAACGAAAAAAACCCATTAAAACCGAACTCGTAATGCTACCACCTTACCCAGCAAAGTCTTGGATAAAAATTCGGTGAGATTCTCCTTCTCTCTCTCTCTCTTTAAACTGAACTACACAACCTAGACTAAAAGTAGCCACACTTCGACGTGCGCGTGGCGAATTTTAAGGAACCTTCGGGACGTCTTTCGCTTTATTCCCTACGGGCAAATCCTCCCTCGTACTGCTACGAAAAGAGTCCGACGTGCGGAGTAGTTGATGCACTCGCCCGTGGTATATAACTGCGGAACACGAAGCCTCGTCATAATTCGAGCCGTTGAAATGACCGTAAAGTACGCGAACGTTGAGAGGTGAGAGCTGTGGATGGCTCGATGTATGGAAGGGGGGATTTATGCGGATGGCGGATGGGGATTTTGGTTTCATTGCGGGGATTGATGTAAGGGTGATGATGATGCGGTGGTTCGGGAATGGATGAACTAATGGTTCATGGTGTCGGTAGTTTTATTATTTTTCGTAATTCTTAGGTGCACGGTGTAAACCGAAAATTAAAGAATTTTTTGTATCCAAAATATTTTGATTGGTGTAAAATACGAATTAATAAGTTTCTGTCAATAATATCGTAAAACGTCACGGTAACTAGTTATAGAATTTATTAATCTTCATAAAATTTAATAAAATAGGTAAACTTGATGTTTCGAACATTACTTCACACCTATTACTCAAAACTATTGCAAGAAACAAAATCGATCATCTGTATAGCGCAGTTGTAACCAAACAATTACCTTATAAAAGAAAATTTACACTGCAGCTATTGCATTAATCCATGACGCGTATAGAAAATCCTTATATACCCTTTAATCCCCTTTTACGTTTCCTGTCAGTACTTTAAATTTCGACCTCGACTTTACCAGTACCCACCCGCCTACGATAAATAGTTCGAGCAAAGAACCGTGCACTTCGTCGTAAATGACTTTAACCTTCTAAATACTTAAAAACACCATTCATTCCAAAGCACTTCGTCCTGGTTTTACGTGATAATCCTCCCCAGAAACGTCCCTCAACCCTTAATATCCCGTCTTACATCTTCTTCCTGTAAAGTATAACAGGAGAAAGAGAAATTTGTATAGTTGGCTTTTGTAGGTGGCACGAGACGATCGGTTGCTAAGGCTAAGAGCAGCAGGAAGGGATAACCTGACGGAGTCTGGACGACAGGCGCGAGGAGAGTACCTCTATGTGCCTCATCATGTCGACCGAAACACATTGGAGGCTCGAAATCGTAAGCTTTTTTTTGTCATGTTGTAGTAGATAAGGGATAAAGTGGGACTGATGTTTTGTAGGACTTTGGTTGCTTGAAATGTACTTTTAGTGGTATTCTTAGAATTTTTTGTAAGATGTACACACAGAGAAATACCTTTATATTAAAGGAATGTCGTTAACTGTTAAAGAATCGACATTAAGTTATGAAAAAACGAATGCTTTTTAGTATTTAAAGAAATTCTTTAACATTTAAGAAACCACTCGTTTCACAAACAAAATCATATTAACTATTGAGTCATATTCCTTAACTATAGCAGGAGAATTTAATTCTGTAAATTATTTCTTAATAATAATTTAATTTTAAATATCTTAGTATCTTATTTACAAACCAAAATTGATAAAACTAATGGTTTATTGCATTTAATCAAATACATAATAAAGGACTTTTTTTAATATCTCTAGTTTTACAATTTCTACATCTAGATAATAAAAATCTATCACACCGTGTTAAAATTCAATTACCAAAATGTACATATATATATGAAAATCAAATTATTTTACGATAAAAATCATCATCATCTAAAAAAATAACAAAATTTCCTCCAGACGCCGGAATAAAAATCAAACGACCAGCTAGTCAAATCCATCGGGTAAAATATTTGAATTTCGACAGCTGGAAAATAAAGTTCAAAAGATGAACGTCTCCGCGCACTTTTGCCAAGCACGTTGGGAAATCGTAAATAAATTTCATCCGAAAGAGAGCTGCACAGCTAAAACCGCAACGTCGTATACATATATACATCATGGTTACGGACAGATGGTTACCACGTACATATATTTTTCCACGCGTATACACACACATACACTTATATGTATATGAGATTGCGCGTACGCGCGCATCCGCATGTCGTGCGAGATATATAAAACTTTTACATCTCGTGATATGCAGTTACATTTTTTTTCCTTCCTTCTTTTTTTTATACGCATCAAGCAATCGGTCGTCCCTTGGTTTACAACCTATATACTACCGTGATCTTCTCGGTAATAGGGAAATTTTCTTCGCTGTTAGCTCTACTCTCTCTCGTTCCCTCTCGCAGCTCACTCTCTCTCTCTCTGCGCGCTTGTTGAATTTAGTTTGCGGCTGGATTTTACGGCTGGTAAAAGTTTTTATATTGAGCGACGGATCGACTGCAGGGTTATATGGCTACCAAGTTAATTTACGCGTGTAATGGCGTAAAAGATTTTTAGTAGTGGATTAATTGGCTTCAATGTATATATATATACACACCGCGGAGCGAACGAAATTTATGTAAGTTCGGGGTATTAGGTGAATTAGCGGTCATGATATTACAGACTTTTTATGTTGAAATAGAGTTTTGTATGTTTTATGTAAGAACGGTTGAGATGAATGAAAAAAGAAAAAAACATAAATAAAGTATATATACACGAAACGATGTACTGAAAAAAATAACTTCAAGAAATAGAGAATAAAAGTATAGTGAAAGTGAGCTAAAGCAACTCTCTGCGTGATCGTCTATTCTTTCAGCTTGAAAATATATATCATAAAGTTACGAGCTATTTTAAGGACAGTAAGTTATGGAGTTCGGTATATTTCACCGAACGAAAATTTCCATATATACCCGCCTGGTGGTAATGTATCAAGTCTTCGCTGGTTATAATAAAACGAAGGTTACGACAACGTTGGGGGATATACGCACAAGATATACGAGAAAAATACAAAATATATAATTGTGTATCGTCAACCCTATAAAGATTTATCGGTATAAATCACTATGTAATTGATAACAAACAATCTTTACAATATATTCAAACCCAACCTAAAATTTCTAATAACCAAAACCAATAATGATCGCCATCGAATAACCACTACCATTCACAAAAAAAAATTCTTTCCTACAACCAAACCCCACCGGAACAATAAAACCCTCACTTGCATTCTGTACGTTATATTTTTTTCATATAAAAAAACACCGTACCAGTATGGGTAGAACTTTCAAATTTTTATATCGTCACGAGTCGTCAGATCGCAAACTTCGCCCTCTTCTTTTTTTTTTCACCAGCCTTATTTATCGACGACGAGATAAAGAAACGCGACGATGCGCGGCTGCCGTTGAATGAGCTCGAGTCTCAAGAGGAGAAGGAGGAGGAGGTACGATAAACGAGTTTGCGCGTAAGTGCGTTGCGCACTTTTTTACGGAGGTAAATGCGACGACTAGTCGCATTGAAAGACTGCTGTCTGTCTCTCTGTTTGTTGGTGTGTGTATATATATATATATATATACACGTTCGATCGATGAAGAGTGAGAGAGAAAAAAAGTACGGAGTTTGCCGATACGAATTCATTGTATATATACTTGAGCGACTGTGCAGGGGTTGCTTATCTTTTCTGAATTGTATTGTATTTTTTTTAAGGGTTCTGATTATTTTTATAGATGACAATAATAAATGATAAGAATGCAAGTTGATTTGTTGCGACAATGTGGTAGGTAAATATTAATATTAAAGAAAAAAAGTAAAAGCATCGTTTCTGACTTGTGATTGATACGGCCGTGTGTTTTGTTGACACATTCGATCGGCGTCTTACACTTTGCACAGCAAACCTTTCATCTCTTTTTGCCTATATTCTCATAAAATCATCTCTTTTTTACCTATACTCGCATTGACTTATCTTTTTTGTATAGATATTGACCTTACCGTCATTGCTTTTTTTCTTCGACAAAGTATATTTAACATATATTCCATATATATTTCATAAAAATAAAGCACAATACAAAACCCCTTCTTATCACAGTTCAAGCACCATTAACTTTTCCTAAAAAGTCATTTAAACATATATATTTAAAATCGATTTAGGTGTAGCCCCGAAAAAAAACGTATTTGGAATAACAGGGTCAAGTATATTTCTATCTTAATCGTTTTATCTGTGAAACATTGTCAACCCACTATGGATATATCTGAATACTACGAGAGCTTAAGACATTTTCAGCTTCTGAATGGATAATAAACGGTTTATGAAAAACTAACGACTTTATAGGTGCCCGATAAGAATGGTATTTTCCTCTTAATGCTACTTCTTTCACTCACTTCTTTATACTAAAAAATGAAAATATATGTTTCCTAATGACTACTTCCTTATACTATACATTATCAATCCAAATACCCTTTTACACTTCATTAACAATAAAATCATCCAACCGCCCACCATCACCATACATTTACAAATTCTTCAATTTCATTTTTACTTACTCATAAAAAACTAGAATTTTACATAAGCATTCTTCATTATATACTTCCCCCGAGCGTAAACATCCCTCGCATTTACCGCAGCGCGTGAGCCATGTGCTTATCTCTTTGCGCGCCGCGTAAATCTATTTCTCTCTCTCTCTCTCTCTCTCTCTCTCTCTCTCTCTCTCTCTCTCTCTCTCTCTCTCTCTCTCTTTATTTCTCGAAGGAGCCGCTTATCCGCCAATAAGGATACGCCGCGAGAGAGAGAGAGAGAGAGAGAGAGAGAGAGAGAGAGAGAGAGAGAGAAGAAAAACAGGTCCGACGACGACGAAGCCGCGGGCTAATGCGAAATCCATATATCGTCGTGTGTATAAAGAAGAGGAGAAAAATGCACGTGTAGATATACGTATATAGACGAAGCTGGAGATTGTGGGTGTGTGATTTAAGACGAGTTTTTAAGCAAGTTTTTAAAAACGGTTTGGAAAGAAATCGAATTCTGGTTGTATAGTGTATAGTAGAATATTGGTATTCGGGGGTATCGATTTGGATTCAGAATGGAAAAGAACATAAATTTTTATTTTTGTTAGTGATATTGTGCTGTAATGTGATTGATTGTAGCATTTTCTTTATTTAAAAACTTTGTAAATAAGTATTATATAATCAAAAACTAAAAATTATTAAAAGTCGGTACGTGCCTTGAAAGAAATGGGAATTTTCGAAATTAACAAAGAAACATACATAGATAATAATTATAATTGCAAAAAATAAAGGTTTAAAACATAGTTGTCTAGGGTTCGATGAAACTTTCGTAGTGCATACCACCATGAACGGACACTGCTAATTGATTACTCTGGGATACTGATTGATAGCTTACCAACGAAATACTTTTTACCACAATCTAATTGGGCTAATTGGTATTTTCTCTTTTTCCGAAGCCTTATAACGAATTGAAACCGATATTTCAGTAGAGTACAAAATATTATCTACACTGTTAAAATTTGTTTGAAATTTAACAAGGAGAGTATCTCAGATCCGAATCACGGATTTTTTTCAAACTTTGAGATATGGTTTTAGATATCGAAATATAAAGGAAGCCACATTATTCGATCGTAACGCTTCAATAAACTGAAGTTATCGACATTTTCATCTATATTTTAAAGAAGTACTGAAAAAAGTGTTATGTATTGGTGGTATTGTATACAAATACAAGAAAACTAGAGAGTGCAAGCTTTCCGTTACTTCTTTGAGAATTAAAAAATATCATCTCCTTATAAAGTTACGTTAGTTCAAAGTTAAGCAACAAAATATGCATCAGATACACATGAAGCTCTAGGTTTTACCGATTTATAAGTGGTTTTTAGTTGCTGAACTTTAAGCTATCGTAACTTTACAAGGGGTTGATATTTTTTAATTCTAAAAAAAGTAATGAAAAGCTCGCATTCTCTAGATTTCTTGTATTTGTTTAGGATTCTATGTGAGACATGTCTAGACTAGGTAGTTAATATAAAATACATAGCACTTTTTTCAGTATTTTCTTAAAATACAGCTGAAAACGTCGATAACTTCAGTTTATTGAAGCGTTAGGATCTTATATTGTGGCTTCCTTTATATTTCGATATCTAAAATCATATCTCAAAGTTTGAGAAAAATCCGTGATCCGGATCTGAGATATTCTCCTTGTAAGACATAATTCAATTATATTTTGAAATACATTTTAATAAAACCAGTGTGAATGAAAATTTAAAATATTTTTGCTTTAAATTTCAAATACTTTCTATTAAATTTCTATTAAATCTAATATATTTTATACATTTGAAATTTCAAAAACATCTTTGTAAAAAAACTTCAATCAAAAGATTAATATCGGCGGAAAAATTTTTACCAGTGTAACGAATCAATCCTACTCCTCCAAAGCTACTACAATAGTTAAGATTTATAAACAATTTAAAAAAAAACTGAAATTAAATTACACCATTCTATTCATCCTTTTTGTTGATAATTAACAAAGAAAACGTCACGCTTTCTGAACATTTACACCTATGAATATTATACCTCCGAAAACAAAAACAACCCAACGAACCATCAAACTCACACTATACCATCTAATGTATTTTCCTGCAGAAATCCGCCGTGAGATCAACACAGCGAGGGCGAAGGTATCGGACGAGGCGCGCAGCATAGAAGCCAGCGGCACGGACCTGTCAAATCATCTGGACACGGGACGCCGCATTGCTAACCAGGTCCTACCTTACGTGCGAACTTTCGAATACACCAGGTGGTTCGTCGGCTTTGGTAAATTTTGATTGTTAACTGTCTTTAGTGGTATTTGAAAGGTTGATAAAGTGCATTGTCGATGTCATTATATGTATTGTAAGATTTTTTCGTTGTAGAAACGGCGAATGAAAGAGATTTTAAATTAAAATTTTAATCGTCTTTATTAATTTTGAACTATTTTTGTGATTTCAATAATCCTTTATCGTTGATCTGTAAATCGGCCACAAATAAAGTAATAGTATTATAAGAATTGAACTGGTATAGTATCGCGATACATCAACGCAAACGAGGTGTGTAAGAGTCTATAATGAAAAGTTAACCCAGTGATTCGCAGATAAACTTAACGATTCAGTACGCCAGTAGTTTGACAGCTCAATACGGTGCAAATTATAGGCGAGCTATAAAATCAACATTTAATTGTGTATACTATCAGGTCGTAAATTCCGTCGAGGATTTGTTTTTCACCGCGAACCTTATTATATTGACTATAAAAAAAATTGTCATCGTCGTAATTACGTTTTTTTTTCAATTCACGTACAAAATATGTATATTAGTAATAGCTGTAACATCATTATAAAAACTGCACATTAATTTTTTACAATATACATCATAAAAAGTGACATTGTTTTTCTAACGTGTTGAACAGCAATTTAACTAACAATCCATTAGAACCTCCCACAATCACGACTACACACACCTTTTTTATACTAATACCAACAAGAACAACAACAATAAAAACCAACCATCACTGAAACCACATATTATCTCTCATATATACGCACTTTTTCATCTCACCACGCAGGCACAGCGATGTGCGTCCTCTTCGTCTGGCTGCTGCTATTCGGTGCTCTATGCTGTCGCTGCGGTTCTTCCGAAACCAGAGTACGCCCGACTTTGCTCTGGTGAGTATACATAAATACTTATATATACAACGTACACGCTTGTAGTACACGAGGGATGATAGATATGCTGCTATGTATGTGTGTAGAGGATTAATCCAGTACAGTTGGTTTCGCTAAGACGCGGGAGGTGTAGTTTATTTGCAATGCTGAGATTCGATGAAGTATGGCGTACTTGAGATTTTGAGATTATGTAATTTTAAGGGTGAGAATGGGTTCCGGGTATCGAGAATTGAGGTTTGGTAATAATAATGTAGTTTTAAGTTTTTAAAAGGATAATGTTCCATAATTAATTATTTTAAACTACAAACAGATTATATGGCGTAAAAACGCAAATTTGTAAAAAATTCAGTAACGCAAAAAGGGATTTTAAAGTGCTTTGTTGTTTATTTGATTTAGCGCGTCAAAGACCATCAAAACTTTTGATAATAGTTCAGTTTGCTATATAATATACACATAGCCGTCAAAAAATTTAAAAAGTTAAAGATTTCTTTTGATCTACAAAGACATTAATTGCTCCAAATGACTGCTTACGTTCCATTCATATACGTTTATTCCTTTGTATAACGAATTCATTGAATTTTTTTTCTTTGTATCGCGCGCCGCTTCAAACAAATCAATGAATCCTGAAATTTTTTTTCCGTATACAAATCTCTCTCTCTCTCTTTCTCTCTCTCTCTCTCTCTCTCTCTCTCTCTCTCTGTCTCTTTGGTTCTTGGAAAGACTCTTTCGAGAGGAAAAATAGTCGTAATATAAAACATTTTGAAAATTCATGAATAGCAGTATTTCAATGCCCCATTTTTAAAATTACTTCTCGGTAGTATTATATATCCATGTATATTCCAAAAAATGAGAAATCTGTGTATTTCCATTCTTTGAATTTGCCAAAATATTTATTTTCTTTCTCGAAAATCTGTGAATAAAAATGAAACCCCAAAAATTCCATTCGAATATAACTTGAATAATGTAGGCTTATAATAAATCACGCGACCTATTCACAATATATACATAACACAACACAACAACTACAAAATGTCGATGTAACTCATCGCGGTAGATTAGAAATTCCACTTAATCAAATGAATGACACAATTACTATTCGACGAGACGAACTTTTCGAATCTAAAGTTGCACCGTGCGCGCCGTAGGGATGAATAAAACATTATTCGCTCTCTACCCCCGCGTGTGCATCGTCAGAGTTGAAATTAGGAGTTTCGATCATTGTTTGAAAAACGTCCGTTCGAAATTTTGAATCGCCTCCAACTACTTGGAAATACGATTATCCCGCGCTTGAAACGCATCCAAAAGTTCGCCACCGCGCGACACGTGGCATCTATAATAATACAGCGGACTACACGCGTGTATGTCCTTTTCCGCACTTGTATACGACGAACTGACGGAAATGTATATTAATAATGACTGTGCAGGCGTCGTATCAATCTTGTACTTTGACTTTGTTTTATTAGTGTATATATACATATATTATATTATATTATATATATAGAAAACTATATATACAAATTTTTTATTCACACATTAACAAAGTAAAATCGTCACCGACGTATTCGTCCCCAAAAGCAATGCAAACCTTCAACTTCTCCCTTGTCATCAGAGAGCTTCAAATTTTCAGGTTCGTATTCTTTAGCTGTATAATATCGATGGCACTGTGGATCGTTGTCATAGCAGCTCTTACAGTCGCGTCCCATGCGGAAATGCTGTTCTGTCGGCCGCTTGATGATCCTGAGTATAGGACCGTTGAGGCTGTTTTAGAGACGAGAGTGTTTCTCGGTAGGAGACTTAGCGTGCCGTTAAAGGATCTCTTTGAGTGAGTATGAATTTTAAAGTGAAGTAATTGTTGATAGGAAAAAAAGGAGGTTCTGAAAATTTGTTACTTTAATTAATGTTTGTAAATGAAATTTTAATATAATAGCATTTTTTTAAAGTTTTTAGAATATTTCGTAGAATTACTTTCAATTATATAATAAAGTAAATTGTTTGAAATAAATTTCACTCGAAATTTCGCTATCGAAATTTGTGTTATGCGGATTTATTTTTTTTAATAACTTCACAGTGTAAAATACGAATATTTAAAACACAGCACTGATTCACAGCTCTTTTTTTCAATACACGTGCGAAACTCAATTTTTTTCCCCGCCATAAAAAATGCATAACCCATATATATACATACACGCGACTAATAAAATCCATTCACCCTGAACCGTATAAAATTCTCTAACCATATCAATCCATCACAGCTATCTCGACAAAAATCCACTATACACTTTTACCTCCGATAAATCATCAAAAATATAATATATTTTAAAAATTCCTCTTGAGCAGGAAATGCGAGCAAAACGACGCAGCATTCCCAGCCATTCAGCTGGACAACACAATGAGACTAGAACAGCTGACAGCTCACTGGACTTGGACAGGTCTAACACGTGCTTTTGGCAAGTTAAAGGTCGACATTACCGGTCTACGTATACTCTCAGCAAATCTACGAGAACGATTGCAGAACTTACTTTACGCGAGTGGTTCCAATCTCACCGAGCACCGCGTCATGGTTAGTGTGTATATATATCGTTGTTATCGCACGTTCGAGCTACATTAATATGAAACGGGGGTGTAGATTAGTGGGAGCTAGCTGACCGTTTGGATATAGGTTGTTGTTGGCCGTTGTTGGGAAAAATTAAAAGGTTGAGAGATGGTATAGTTGAAGGTAATAGAGTGCGGTGGTAAAAGGTTTTTGAGAATTCAAGCAATTAATTCGTTTCTTATTTTATGGAAAATTCTTTAGTATATCGTACTGATGTTGAAGAATATAGTGAATTTTAATAGAAAGTAAAAAAGTTAAAACAATATTTTAGACTAGTCGGTATAATAGGCATGGATTTTCTTTACGACAGCAACAACTTCTTCCACTTAACAAATTACCTTTTTAGTGACAAAATGTACCGTTTCGAGCATAAAAAAAATATACTTTCGCAGTACAAATGTTAAGAGTACTTATAGTGTTGTTCCTGCGAGTAGATTATAGGAGGTGTCATATAGTTGACCTGCAGTCCAGAATTTTGTTGAAAGATTGTGCAAAAACGACTTGTAGTTTTGATTCGAAACATCTTTAAAATTGTAGAATGATTAAAAACGTAAAGCAGTGTACTCTTGATTTTGCAGAATTCGATATATTTATTTTTTATACACCCATGAAACAGTGTCATTTACTCGGTACCAATTGCTTTTTAAATTTCTAATTCACTTCCCGCGACGATCCGCGTTTTATACCAACAACAATAATAATCATCAACTAACAATTTCTACAGATCCAAGGTCCGATCCTCAACAAAGACCTAAACGCGTTATCAGACCAAGTGGAGAACGTAGCACGTCAACTATCGGAACGTCGCACAGCACGACGTTTCCAGACGATCGCAGCACAGATGCGCGACTTATTGTCACGTCGTGTCAAGCCAATGATGAAGATGCAAGACGAGTTGGTATATCAACTGGCAAGTCTTGACGTACACTTGCAGCCGCTTCAGCGACAAGTCAACCAGACCTTAGGACATCTCAGGAATGTCCAGTATTTCATCGATAATCAGGGAGAGAAGATTGCCCAACTTGTGAGCTTGCTTTTCTGTTTTTATAGGGTTGTTGTGTAACGTTTGTGATGACGAATGTTAGTATAGTATTTGAAATTAAGTAAGGGGAGGTGTGGTTTTGTATCTTGTAGGAAAGTCTAAGGTATACGTTACGTAAGTCTATTGAAAGTACGAAACTTTATGAGTGACTTTTGAGTGTTTGCATTACAAAAGGGTTGAAGAAACAACTTAGTAAACGAGGTATAGTTATGAAATGTTTAATTAGCAGCTGGAGTCTGACTAGCGAGGCATGCTTTATCTACTACTGTTTATTTAATTTTATGCGATTATAAATAATAAATATAAAACACTTTAGTTTTAAAATTTTTTTTATCGTTTAAATTAGATAGATATATATTTCCTTTGTATTACATTTTTTTTCTCATGATAATTTTATCGTGTAATAAAATTAAATCAGTTTATCACTTCAAAATGACATAAAAGATGATGATAGCATTAATTTTGAAAAAAAGTGTTGCAAAGTTTCAACAAGAAACTGATATTTGTTTAAAGTAGTGGAAAAAGTAGAAATTATGAAGTGCGATATATCCTTATTAAAACAGCTTACTATAACTGCGGATCACATATGTGTATTCAAGCTTTGAGATGTTGAATAATTTAAATTTACTGATGAATTCGAAGAATTCATAATAACTTTGTTATGGAAAGGGATATTATGTAATTCTGAGAAGAGTAAATGAAAGCTCGAGCTTTCCAGTTTAAATCTGCGTATCCCATGATTACTGAAGGTATAATATTCATACAGCTACCCAAAATAAATATTAAAAATTTTTTCCATTTAACCGACGCTTTAAAAAAATATTCTAATACTTTTTGTAAAAAAAAAATTATTTAAAACTAAACTATCTTTAAAATATGATGTTATAAATGAATGTAATGTATAATTAAAACGTTATAATTTTTTAGAAAATAAATTTAAATTGGTTCCATTGCGGTATTAGGAATCTTTTGAATTCGCGTTATGAAATCGATTCAATTTTGCTATTACGTATTAATCTAGTTAGAGCAAACAATTAAAAAACCAATAGCTTCTAATACAATAAATTACTCAATTGATAAAAACATCAACATTTTTCCACAATCTTATAATTCACATAAATATCCCTAACATTCGTAGAAAACAAAGGCCTACACCGACAGATTGACCGGCTACCTCGATCAGTGGCGGGCACACGTGCTCACGGAAATGAGCTCCGGAGCATCCAAGTGTCGACCTCTCTGGGATATTTTGCGAGGCATCAAGCTCCTCGTCTGCAGTCACATACTCGGCCCACTGGTATGTAGTGAGCTTCCTTTTATATCGGGCAATACTCGCATTGAACCGAGGATAAAGGGAACTTAAGTTTTGCGATTTCTTTGTTCTTTTTTTCTTATTTTATTGTTACTTTCCTTTTTATGAATTCTTATTTGTTTAGTATATAGAAATTGTTTTATTGAGCTGTAGAAATGTAGCAAATGGTAATTTATGTTGAATTGGTTTTTTTCTAACATCACTTATTTAAAATTAATCGAGTATAAGTATAATTATCAAAAAAAAATTAAATAAAATTATTCTATTTTAATTTAAAATAAATTACACCTTGCATTTAGTTAAGCGGTTTATCGCAATATTCGATTTTCTTAAGAAATTCCGATTAAGTTTTCATAGATCAGCTTCGATACCATTTACAGTACATTCGAAATTCAGAAGCATTAGCGTCACCGAATTTAGGCAATCGAGTTCATTGCTTATGAGTTCACTGCTTATAAGTTCATTGCGTATTTTTAGGAATATTACTAAAAATAAATATATGGTCTTAAATTGTAAAAAGAATAAGATATTCTAAATTCAGAAAGCTATAACCTTTTGAAATACGAGCTCAATGCAAACAGTAGATCTATATCATCGTACAGACGAATCCAAAACCTTATAGTCATTCTCGTTTTTCTTCATTTTTTTTAACTATTTATAAAGTTTATAAATATTTCTCCTTCTAAAATAAGTTAGTTTTCTGTTCCGACAGCAAAAAAGTCTACTTTCTTTGCAATTATCCAATAAAAAATTGACGTTTGAAATCAATTGTAGCACTATAATCCCTTTAACAGAAGAATACAACTTTTAAATATGTCAAAATTGAAGTCCTTTCACTATAATGTTCTTAATTAAGATCATTTCCAAAATTATCTACCCCATTAAAATACAAATGACAATTTTTTTTTCAAATTCAATAAAATTCCATATGCTACAACACCCTCAACCTATCCTCCCACATTTTCCCATAAACCTCCCCTTATACTTTATCACCCTAATTAAATTCCATCCTTATTACGAAACCTCTACAACCACCATCACCACCACCTCTTCAACTCCCTATTTACTCGATCGCAAAATCACCTATATACCGAACGTCGTATATAGCCTACTTCTCTCTCCTCTCTTCTACCTTTTGCAGAATGGATTTTGGTTCGCGACGCTCATTTGCGCGGTAACGATGTTAGTGAGCACTCCCTCAGCCCACAGCCTCGCGTCCAGTTACTGGAAGGCGCCGTCCCGGAAGGGATCAATACTTTTGCCATCGTGAGTTCTTCTTCTATTCTCTTTTTTTTTTTGCTTCTTCTTTTACACTTTTCGCAACGTATAATTCAACGCAATTTTATTACAATGAATAATTTGAATTTGATGTTTTTTTTTGTTACAGGAGAGGTAGCCCGGATACAGTGGTTATGGAGCGCGAAACGTGGCGTTCGCCCGAGTAAGTTCGTTAGCCTTGATTATAATCTGATGAGGCGACGTTGAAGTTCTGGCGTTTTATCAAAATTACTGTACATTCTTCTATGTCGCTTGTATATATATATTTTTTTTAAATTTTATATTGATATTTTTTAGAAGAAGTAATTTTACCTTTTTTACGGGAGGGTAGAAGGTATAATGAATTTATTAAAGAAACTGGATGGAATTATTATTAACATAAAAATATGTTTTTATTAATAAACCGTTACACATTAATAATACTTTCATCTTCGTGTCATGGTACAATGATCATTACAGTTAGTGGTCTTTTGTTAATTACAGATTAATGAACGATGATAATTCTTTTTTTTCAGTCCTCCGCCATCAATGGACAGTTGGTGATGATCCAAACAGCTCGTCAATTATTATTGCCGATCTGCGTTATGAAGCTGCCAAAGAAACAACAAAATAAACATTTATTATAGTTTTAAGTATACGATATGTTGTACAACGTACAATGATTAATCATTTTTAGCGATTGCGACGACAATTTGCATCTACGAAGCCAAGTTTTCTTCTGGCTTTGAAAATTCCGAAAAGAGTTTCATACAGTTCGTCTTATTCGAGTTCTTTCTTTTGTATTAGATATAATAAATATCATTATATATAATCATTAAGAAAAACATATGCCAAAGCAAATAAAATCATTTTTAGTTAAAAAAAAAAAAATATTTAATAACACGCAATGTGTTCAATTTTTAAAGTACGTTGTACCATTTTGTTCAATATTTTGCATAATAAATTAAATGCCATTTTTCTAATTCTTATATAGTATAAAACGAAAAACTATATATCTTGAAAAAAATATTTTTAAGCCATTATAATTATAACTACAGAAAATCTCAATATCATAGTTTTAATGTTTACACTATCGTCATTATTCGTTAATAAAGTACAACTTTTTTTAAAAAAAAAATTATAAAAACGCTGTTATTGATTACCCCTTTTCGTAATTTTGAAACCTCGATTGCATATTTAAAAAAATGTATTTAATTAACAGTAAGAAAAGCAAACGAAATAATATTATACTATATATTTTCACAACTTCATTTCTCGATAAAAGATCTTTATACCAATATACCAAAAACATCTATTTTTCCAACTCCTACAACCACCATACGTACGTACATTTTCACCACCGAGCAACCACCACCGCGTCACACCCATTATACCTTTCCCTTACTCGTCATAAAAATTCCCCATATTTACAACCACACACACACGTGACATTCCAAGAACAGCCTTAACAAATTATACCTTATATATTACGCACCCTTCGTTCATATGTACATATACGTTACACACTCGTGTGGTTGCACACGCGCGCAAACGCCACTTTACTTACATATATATACTTACTCACCCGATATATATATATATGTTGCGTCTCACGCGATCGAGACTACAGACGCGGCACTGGCCCCACCCACACTGTTGCTGGCTACGCAATAATAAGTGCCAATGTGGTGACGTTCAAGACGCTCCATTTGTAACCATGAGGAGCGCATCAGAGATTCTGGACCTTCGCTTGTGTTTACCGTGACGTCGTCCAGATCCTCGCCTGAAGAATAGTCGCATTAGTGTGACGTGGGTTTATTGAGTCAAGGGTGGTATATTAATGTTTATAGCTGCGATGTTGTTGTAGTTATTGTGGGGTTTAGGAACATTTGAAATAATTCAGGAATAAAAATGTAAAAAATTGTAACTAAACCTTTTTTTTTGTTTACGTAGAAAAGTATTGAAAAATCGTGTAATAATTAATTTTGCTTATGGTTACTAAAGTTTCTATGAAATGAATGTACGTTTGGTAATTTTATTTTACATCAACTTAATCCGAACCTCTCAAATAGAAATTAATCTCGAAAGGAGCATACACACATAGCACTAGTAGTTATATAAAGATATAATTTATTTCGGTATGTCAAAGTTTATTTCGTAGATTTTAAAGCGATAATTCAACGTTAGACTATATATATTTATGAGTTTGGACAACGTTCAACGCGCGAAGCTCAAATTTGGCAAAGAACAAATTTTAATGATTGCGTGCATGAGTTTTCGATTTAGATATTAATTAATCTTCATTACTAAATTTATCCGCGAATTATTTTCTTACACTGCGGTTATTCTCCGATCTATTTATTTCGCCTTCTAATAATTCAATGTATCAAGCTGTGAGCTTAATTTTATTTGCATTTCTTTTTTTATTACAAATGTACTTGAATTTCTTGACTACGAAGCTTACGCATAAACATTAAATCTTGTAATTTTATCTTTAACCTTGTATTTTTACAAACACACTATCCATAAAACTTTATTGCTTTATCATAAAAAAAACGTAAAAATAAATAAAAACTTATCAAAATAAAAATATTGTCTAGTAAATATTCTAAACAATCCCTATTCCAAACTTCCAAAACCATTCTACCACCAAATACCCCTACAAATACAAAAGAAAGAAAACATTCAAAACACAAACAAATATATAATATACATATATACTCACTGGGTAACCTGAGAAACCTGCTACCATCTGCCGAACGAAACTCCCACGTGATATCAGGCAGAGGGAACCCTTTGACCTCACAGTTAAGTGCGACAAAATGTCCATGATGCGCTACTATATCCTCAGGGGCGGAATAAATACTAGGCAGACTGGGACATGGGCCCAGATGAAGAAGACGTAAACTGCCACTACCACCTAATCGTGTAGCTTCCTCGTGAAGAGCGCATGGAGTTGGGTAGGTACGGTTGTTACTACCGCATGCTGGACTCTGTTCCATGCACACGCATACTGCTTCCGGGATATCCTGATGGGTAAAGGTGGAGTGTGTTAGTGGTCGAGTATTAATGTGTTATTTTTGGTTATGATGGGTATATACAGAGTAATTTTTTTTAGTAGTAACTGTATATTAGCAAAAAGAAAAAAAAATTGTGAAAGAAACTTATAAAAGTTAGATATATGGAAGAAGGGTAATAAATTGTTATTAAATATCTGTAATAAAGCATCTTGATAAGGCGAAAATACAGCTTTGTGATATGTTTTTATCGGAATGGTGCTTTTTCATATATTTCTATTCGCAGAGCCTACAAATCGATATACGTTTGAATGGATATGAAAATATCGCTAACAAAAACTAGAGAAGACAGAACGTGCGTATTATTTTTTCAAATAAATATAAATTAAACAAAAGCAAAAACAATTTAGATATATACCTATATTTACAAAAAAAAAATAAGAAAAGATAAAAACTGTATATATTATTCCGCGTTTTATTCAAAGATCACGCATCTAAAATTTTGTATACGTACTACATCGAATAGTCCTTATTGCATTTCGACGAAAACAAAATAACATTGTGTCTATTTTCCACGGTATTCGAAAAGTCGGTTTTATGTTCGCAAGTACATACTATTGATTTCGCATAAATCCGATAACGCACTTGCAAATAGTTTTTTTTATACATTCGATATATATCTATGCGTAGAACCGAGAAAGGATCACCCGTTGAATATAACGTTGTTTCTGATGAATTTTATACACGCCCCGTGTCTCTTTGTTATATATCTTTCCAATGCGTATATAAACATTTTTATTCCTATACATGATAGTCGTACAAGAATTCGCGTGTGATATATACAAAAAATGGTAATCTACGGTCCCGTAAACACGAGGTTCTTCAATAACCATAAATCAGCCACGTGTTTATATATACTCTTATCACGTTATATATTTATCAATTCTTTATATCATGAAGATAGTCCAGAAAATTTTTTTAAATTTTCAATCCTACTATTACTGCCCATTCAGTCGTCCATTGTCACTTAGTATAAAGCCTACTCTAAACAAGTGTGTATATATATATGTGTACTATATGTACAACGCGAAACGTCTTCCTGCACGCGCAATCAGCTCGATATTATTCGCTTGATTGCATGATTGCGGTCAGCGACACCGCGTATATAGTATAACTGTGGGTGTCGATGAGAGAGAGAGAGAGAGAGAGAGATTGCAACAATTGTTAAATAAGACGACGAGATGGTCTATAATCGTCTCGCGCGACGATTTTCGACTTGAGATTTCTGGTTCTTTTGGGATTTTAAGGTACTGAGAAGATCGTTGATGAGAGAAGTGGAGTGGACGAAATTCGGTCAGTGCGCGGATATGCTATGAGAAAAGTGGTGAATGCCGCAGGCGGTCTGAATAATACTGTATTTAGGGATCTGGTTGTTACTAGATGTTGTACATGAGCATATCCACAGAACTTTATTTGAGAGTGATTGACTAAAAAATCTTTAATGTATGCGTTATCGCAAATATATGGTATTAGCTGTTTTTTCGTGACATGATATAATAACTATATACTAAGAGAATTGTAGCTGTTTCAAGGGTTAAAAAGTAAAAAATTTGGAAATTCTACGTACTAGCGTGTTAATGTGCCACTTTAGAATAGAAAGTTGTATACATATTTCATTATACGTATATATATAGGTTCTCAAAATGTTTGTATTTTCATACAATTAACGATCTGGACAGAATGCCATCTTCTTAATTAACTAGGCGTATCCGTAGTAAAATGTATTCCGTGTGTACGTTTTACCATTAAAACTCTTGAAATAACAGCTCTTGAAACATTAGTGCTCAAAGCGTGATTCATTCAAAAAATCTACAGTCACCTGTATCATAGCTACAATATAGTTTGGTTTGGCATGATTATTGGTATGATGATAAGTTTTTATGATATATTAATGTAGAAAACAAGTCGCGTTAATTTTATTTGCAGTATAAAAGTCAGTATTATTTTTCATTAATTTTTTTTATTCATAGAAATTTAAAAGTTCTGTGTATATATGTTTATATACAACTTGTTCCGAAAATGTATGTTTTACTACATATATTATTTGGATAGAGGAGAAAATTTTAAACCAAAAGTTTCTTTACCATTTTTTGATATAATAAGTAGTTTTTTAATCCCTAATGTATCAAAATAGTTAATTTTTAACAAAAAATGTATATCTGTAATCATAAGGCAATATCTATAGATATACATTATCTATTAAAAATTAACGATTTTGGTACACTGGGGATTAAAAACTACTTATTACATCAAAAAATAGTAAAAGAACATTCGGTTTAGAATTTTCTCCTCTATCCAAGTGTACATGTAGTAAAACATACATTTTCCGAACAAGTTGCATATGTAAGGTAAATCAGTAAAAAGTTCACATCGAAATATTTATATTCCAGTGATCTTGCGGTTGGTCAAGATGTAATAAATTTTTAGTCAGTTTCATCAGTTATTCACCAGTGCAGCGCTTGTTCGTAACGCTCCAGTAAATTTGTAATTTTAAAAACAACGATTAAAAGTAAATTGTGATATTAACGCTTGAATAAAAATAATACAAATTTTTTATACAGATATGTTCCTATATAAACATTGTAAATTTACCAAAATATCTCTTTTTTTTAAATACAGCTATCTCTACCACCCATAAACCGAATTTCACTTTACTGCTTTTCCGATATACAAAAAAAACCTGTTAAAAAACAACACAACTTTCGTTCTCACATTGCCTATTTTACATCAACCAAAGCCAAACCATCCACCAACTTACATCAGGTTCGAGATCAGTGCGTAGCTCGCAGACGTAATTCCTCGCACAGAGACCTTCGATACGTCGGTCCCTTGGTAGCTCGGCAATGCTTGCGTTCCAACAGGATTCGCCGTCCAGACGTGCACATACGCCCTGACTGCAACAACCACAAGTGTCCGGTACCGAGCCTAGCAGGCATTCTTTAGGGTCTGGTGGGCATCTGTAATGGTGAATTACTTTCATATTTCTGGTACTGTTGGTAATTGTTGTCTGTTTTAGTATAGAAGGATGAGATGTAAAAGAAAGTATAGAAGTGCGGGAACGAGAATTAAGTGAAGGAGAATCGCGATAATGTTGGATTGATCAGTGTATAGAGCTTCATTAGTAACCCAGACTTTGTTCTAAAGATTTCTGTATAAATGCATACTAGGTAATGCAAGCCTATTCAATTTTCTTCATATTTTTCATTCCTTTTTCTGTCGTCAATTTAAGATTCTATTTTAGGCTGTAAAAAAAATACAAATTTCTAAGATTATCAGTGAATTTTCAATTACGTCGGTATTCTCTTTGTAGAAATTTTCCAAAAATTATTTTTGATTTTCTAAATATTTTTGTTATTTATAAATAAATTTATATATTGGAATTTATTTTGATAGCTTTACTGATAACTGAGACTATATTATTTGAGAAATTGAGAATTTTTCGACAATGAACAAAACGTATTTTTTCCAAATTTTATTTTGATGTGTTGTTGCAAAAAAAAAGTCATTGTAACGAACGAGTGTTCATTAACTCGTTTTCTGGTTGTCTATCATGACAGTTCTACAGTTCCAATTCCGAGTTAGATTGGATCAAAAACCAAAAACGTAACAGTAAAAATAATGATTAATTGGAAGAAAAGGTATGTAACATGTGCGTTCAGTGACGTCAATTACAAAAACAAAAGTAATCTACAACAAAAGATATAACAATATTCATTCACATTTATAAATAAATCCTTACCATTACATATATATACATATATAATACATATATATCCATCATCATAAACGAGCAGTAAAATAATTTTCAAAGAACCATTTCATCCTCTCTCTCCGCCCAGATCTCGTCAATAAACTATCATTCAACTCTAACAAGCTCACGTTCACGCGATATGTATACGCACACACACCTATATACATATCTATACTTTCAACTTATATATACATACACGAGACCGTCAGAAATACAATATCACGTCGAGACTTTAGCCCGACATTATACACGTGCGCGCTGCGCTCTTGCTCGCTCACGCGCGCCAACTTTCTCGCAACTAAACTGCAACTCTCTCTCTCTCTCCCTTTTGAATGTGCCTTTACGCGGAGACTATACGACGCAAAGTTTATTCAAACTTTCCAAGTGCGATGCGTACATATATATAGGTATCATCTCCAACTGTCTTCAAAGTATACACCTCCACGTATATAACCACAACGCCTGTCTCGATGCACCACTGTTCGATCTTCGAATCGAAAAAGTGGAAGTATTATACGTACATATATATGCATCGCGTAACCACGAAAAACGATGAGTAACAGTATATCATGCGGATATAGTACGTCGAAAAAATGCGTATATGTCTATGTGCGACCACAGTAGTAGCTTTTTCAGCATTGTATATAGGAAGTATATATATAGATAGATATGTGAATATATACAAAGATAAGTTTACTGCTTTGTAAGCTGTGGGAAACTTATATATAGTTTATTTTTAGTTGATCTATCGATTGCCAGTAGTATTCCGGAAAGTATAGTCACTCGATACTCGGATGATCCCGATGCGTTGTATAGTGTAAGTTAATTATAGTACAGACGATAAGTTTCAGCGCGATACGTGGGATATGATGCGTCGATATGTATGTATATATGTGAATCATAAGTATGTAGTTCAATGATGTCATGTGTTTTGCTGGAGTTCTTTTTTTTAATTATGTGAGAATATGTATACTAAAAATTGTTTTTGTTAAGTTTGCGTGGTCTTGCTCTTATTAAATAGTAATTTTTCGTAGGGTTATTCGAATGTTAACAATATTAGACTTAGAAACTCGAAAAATCTTAAGTTTTGGGCATTTTTAACTTTCTTTTTTAAAAAAGCTTTGAAAACAGTCTCTTCGTGAAATGATAACTTGAAAAGGTCTTAAATGTCATTTAAAAAATATAAAATAAAGCAAAAGGAAATAAAAAAAAGATTGATAAATGTTCATTCCTTCCAAAACCATGAAAGTTTAAAATTGAGCCTCGAAAATCCACCAAAATAACCAAGCAGTTAAACAGTCAATTTTAGACATTAAGCAGTGCCTTTTTGATGTTCAATTTTAAACTTTTAGAATTTTATTGTACTGGCTGTAAGACAAAAACAGTGCTAAGTTCCTTTAAAGTTGATAGTGATTAAATCTAATATTTAAAAAGTAAGTTCCATTATTCAAAATATCTACTTCAAGAATATTTTTTGAAATATAATATAAAAATTGTAAAATTAGATGCACAGTCGTATATTAAAAAGTGAAAAAAAATTAGCATTATTATGCTCTAAAATCGATGTAAAATCTTTAAAATCTTCTTCACGGTTCGAAAAAACAATTTTCATAATTGCATAGTTTCACTACTGTAGAATATGACTATTTGTAACGAATTGTAAATCTAAAATATGTATCTTGAACTTTCCAATAAGATCTTACGACCAGTACAACCTTAAATTCACTAAATATTCCTAGACTAGAATAATAACTGAGATACCATAAAATGTAACTGCATGCATACCAAATAAATATAAAATTATCTCACGTAGACTGTACAACGTCAAACATTCGATTATTTGTTTTCGTGAAACGTTTTATCAAACAGCGCATTTCTCACACCAATGAATCACCAGCTTCCGAAAATCCAGAAGCTCCGAACGTATAATCTATACGTGGACGTTATAGGAATTTCCCATTATTCTCCCATTCAATGATTCATTCAAGTTCAATCCACAGTCTATCCATTCACCTATTCGTTCAATTTTCCACTAGCTTTTGCTGTATATACTCTCCGTATAAGCAATTGAATTGTATACAGTTCTCTTTATAAATTCCACATTTTATTTTCAATATCGAATACCGTAACTCACTGGATTATTCGGTACGAAAGATAGTCTTTATCCTTGCTACTGCCAACATATTTATACTATAAAAATAAATTTAATGTATGAAAAATAAATATTTTAAAAACATATATTATTAGAAACTTTACTAAATTAAATATTACTACTAATAATTAGTGAACATTCACTAATTTTTCGATGTCGCAATCAATTTTAACTAATTTTCAATGGTTCTTTCGTTAATTTATCTTTACAGAGTACCTTTATATTCGCGCTTAAAACAATTAGTACAACAAATATCTCCCTGCACTATAACCGATATATACTTTCCCCCAGCTCTAAACACTATATAAACACTCCAACAACCCGCACGCACGCCACACTCACCTGTAATCCCCGCACGTGTAGCAACCTTCAGCGTATCCCATATCCTCATCGTCCTCTACCTGCATCCTCATACCGGTCGTCGTCCTTCCGGACGCAGCGCCAAGCGCTAGGACCACTAGGAACGACAGTAGCAGTGTACGTTCGCGCGTCATCTCGCAGACTGCAGGCTTATCTCACGAGGCAGAAGCAGCAGCAGCAGAGAAGATGTGGATTAAGCGGATATATAGCAGTAGGAGGAGTGAGAGAATGTATATGTGTGTAATAACACGAGGAGAGAGTGACCGGCTTTTGTTTTGATTCGGATGGCAGACAAGAGATGCGCTTAGTTGTATCGTTTATACAGTTCGCGAGGTTCTACTACACGCGACGGGAGTATATATAATAATGCGAGGTTTTCAGAGAGAGAGATGAAGATGAGGATGGTGTGGGTGATGGGTTGAGTGGGAAAACGGGTAATTGGGGTAATAGAGGTGTGGGTTGTGTAGGTTTGTTTTTTTGGAGCACGTTGTTGTTAGTATACTGTAAAAATAAAATTGTGTATCTAGTACTGTGTTTTTAGTTAGTGTGAAGTTATACTGATTTTATTGATTTCTTATTCTACTTTTTATTTACTTTTTATTAAAGGCAATTTTCAATTGATTAAACAAACAAGTCTTTTAGTGTTTATGTATAGTTACTTATGAAATATGCAAATGATGTATGCATGAAAAATTTAGTCTGAATCAAATATAATTTACTGGAATCTCAAAAAAATGCTATTAATGAAACGTTATATATTTTTACAAAAAAGTATTCATTAATATAGCCAAAAGTAACATTGCAATGTACTATCCTAATGGGCGATACAATCATTACAGATACTCCCACTATATTTTTTGTTCTTATTGCATTCCAATTTTCGGTATCTATCTCATTTTAATTGCATCTCATTCGCGGAACAGGAAGAATATCAGAGCCAACCAAAATAATTGATAAAAATTAAAAACTACAAAAAAGACGCACAAAAAATACACATTCGATAAATACATCTATAGTTCGACCTCTTGCATAAAAATAATATCCAAACGAAAAAAAACTTATAATCGTATGTTTCGACACTCCACATATACTATATTTAACTTGCGATCTGCGACAAAGCGGCAACAATCATATTGACGATAATTAAAATCCTTGAGTCCCGGAAGAAAAGAAAAGTGCATACCGATACATGTGTAACGACCGATAAGCCGCACGAAGCCAGTATGCGAAAATTACACACACACACGAGCGAAGACGATGAACGTGAAAGAGCGCGCATGCATGCATACATGCATGACACATCGTACATATATCTGTTAGAAGAAGCCGTCGCGCGAGGAATTTCGTAATCCCTGACGATAAGACATAATGCATCTATTCCGACGATGTATGTTCTTGCGATCCAAATGACATATAAGTACTCGAGCGTGCGTGCGTGCCACATTTCCGCGTATGTGTATGTGTGTGTCTCTAATGTCTAAGTGGGGAGATTTGGAGAAGGGTTCGAAGTGCACAATGAATGCGATGAAGTTCAAAGATTATCAATTTTTCTATATATAAAGATGTAATTGTAGCGATCAGTATATATATATGTTTAATTAAGTGGCTATAAAAGCGATGACATTTGAATTGCGACATTGAACGCGTATGTAAATTTGATACAGCGCAGTTTATAATAGCATATTATTACGCAACGTAACAAATTTAAATGATAGCAGCTGATTACAGACCACCTTGTCGTTGTTGTTGTTGTTGCAATTTCTCATCGCTCGTAAATTTGTCTCAGAGTGGTTGTCGATCACGATGTTTTGTAAAAATTGAAGCAGTTTCGTATGCGTCGTATGTCGCGGGATTTCTTATCAGCGATGATGCTTTATATATACCAAGGATGCGTAAACATTCTCAAAATTCAAATTTCGAGTGAGAGATTTGAAGCTTGATATGTGTGCATTTTTATTTCGAATTGTAGTCGTACAAGTTATGCAAATGTATAAATAAAAAGTTGAATATCTGGAGCATACGGAGTTACTGTCTCTTATCGCGGAAACAAGGATCTTTCTTTTTGCTCTTCTTTGACTTTAGTGATTTATGGTAATCCTCGTATGCAGTGGTACGAGGTGATGTACTATTGTTGAAGAATCTGCAAGTAGCTGGACACTTGTGTGGTTTTTCTTTCGATTTTTTATCCTTACACTTGACGATGTACTTTGGTTTCTAAAGTAGCACAATTACGTAACCATAAGTGTTGAAGCATATATTTGATAATAATAGAAAATATACTAATAATATATTGCTTACTTGTAAGTCAATCGTACTAATTGTATCTGGACGATCTTCATTAACAATTTCTCTCTTTTTCGACTTTTTAGATTTTTCACAGGGTGATTTATCCCGTGACTGGTCAACGTTCCTATCACCGTCGCATTTAGCAGCAACAACCTCAACTTCTTCATTTTTCTTACAATCCACACTCGAATTCTTCAAATCTGTAAAAATACTCGTCATATATATATTTATCCTCTTACCCGAATACCTCTGAAATCTAAATATTTCAAGACTTTCAAGTTATTTTTAACGTGTCGATGCTTTTTTTCAAACATCGTCTATTTCTAGATCAATATATACGTGCGGTTTCTTTTCGCATAGTTGTACGTATACATAATCTGAATTCCAACACATACACATTCTTCGTGATATATTTGAAAATCTTACATGACTCGTTATATGTATATTTTTACATACACGCAGCAAAAAAAAAACAGTTAAATCACGCTAAACCGTCACCTTCGAACAGCTGATTCGCTCTCCTCGCATTTTCGCTCAGCTGCGGTTCAACCCGTCCGATAATTTTTTCCGGCTGCTCCCATATCATGGTCTTCTCGATGTTTTTCTCTGTGCCCAGCCGTGCACAACAGGATGATTGCGGCACATCACGGTGAGTTGGAATTGTCCCTATATGACAATCGCGTTGCAGATTTGAAGTGGCTGTTGAGTGGATGGGATTCGAGGACGGAGGTTGCCGTGATTGTACACTTTGGAAAAAATTGTAAAGGAGGGATGAAATTTCAGGTTTCGAAGGGGTCGGAGAAAGTAGTGGTGAGGAGGGGTTTTGGAACATAAGGGTATATATAGTGTATAGGTGAATGTTGCGTATGAAGTTGTAGGTATTTTCGGTGATTATGTAGTATATTGATTTTCGCTAGTACTTCTATGTAAAATTTTGAAAGGTTTAATAATTTATAGAACGGAAAGGGAACGGAGATGAATAGAAAAAACACATCCAATATTAATACATTACTGGTTTCGTTAATCTATCAAAATCTATGTCACTAGTTATCAGGCCACAAGGCATCTTACAAAAACAACAACATAGACATCCCACACTTCCTACCACTAAAAATTCATAACAAAAACATTACCAACCCTATAACTCATCTCCCATCCTCGCACACACACACGATGACCAACCCTCACCCCCACCTCCTCATTACCCAGCTCACCACCCCTATACCTTCCATCCTAACATAACTCATCCGTTCAAGCCATCAATTTACCCCGGTACGACGGCCGACGGCCAGCAGGAGGAGGAGGAGGAGGAGGAAACGCGCACCGCGTCGCTGATATCTGCTGGAGGCGGAGGAGGCGGTGATTCCGATTCCGGCTGCACACTTCCCACGCTGTTATACGAGTCGTCGTCGTTGACGATAATCAGAAGCTCGCTGCGTGAGCGCGCTATGGTATTGTGCTGGTGGTAGTAGGAGGAGGCCGATGTTGTGACGGTTGTGAATGACTGCGGGATGCGTATGGAGAGAGGTTGAAGAGAAATATATGGAGAAATCGGTGAATGCTTTGGTATTTGATACACATGTGGAAAGTTGTTTTCTCTCATCGTTTTTTGTTTGTATCTGATCTTTTTTTCTTTTCGGTGTGTGAACAAGAATTATGAAGAAAGTACTTTAAAATTCGAAATTTACTAAGGTTGCTATACTTTAGTTAAAATGTAGCGGAAATAAGATAATAAAATAGAATTTTATTACTCTAAGAAGTTCTCTCTGCATTTAAAATAACTTTCTTATTTCTATCTAACAATCAAATTAATCTGTTCTTGGTTTTCAGTTGTAATGTGTCATAAACAGTGTACTACATTTTTAGGAAGTGCCAAAACTTGTCCTCCAAGAATGTTTTCTTTAAATAACTAACTTAATGCGCAGGATTATGTGAACAGTTATAACTCATGGTAAATTATGATCGAATTTCTTAAGACACGCTTGTTATGATAGTTTTAATAAATATCATGGCTTATTGTATACAAAGTAATTGAATATATAAACAATACGAAGTTTTCATTAAACATTAGCAAAATTTTATACAATTTTCTCTATACACATCACAAAAAGTTTTCCTAATCCACATCTATACCATTAACTATCAATACATGGTTACAAAAAAATTTTTAAAATCCAACCTAACCACATACGGTACAATTAACCCCTTCATCACATACACACACACACACATACACGTGTGCACCTCTCATATCTATTCCCTCACATACGCGAATCACTCGCATTCGACCACCCAAGCCAAGAATCTCGTCATCGATCAAAAATACCGCGGCTCCACTGTTCTCTCTCCTCTTCCTCATCCTCCTTCTTCTCCGTTGGCAGCCGCCGACGCGCGTTATTGGAATCCAACTCGTCGTCGTCGTCGTCGTCGTTGGTGCAGGTGGCGACGGTGTTGAGTTATGACCACCCGCTACGTCGGTGAAATTTCGCCGGCGTCTGCTAGATAACAGCCGGCCCATTGATAAACGAAAAGACGCGAAGTAAAAGTTATTTTTGGAGGGATGATGGGAACGAACAGGTGTGCGGTGGTGGTGCTGGTGATCATATGTGCGTTGAAAAATAGACGTATGTGTGTATGTGTGTAGGAGAATGTATAACGTTATGTATGTAGGGAGAGACACTGGTACGATGTAAATTGAAAGAAGAAAAATTTTGAAAACGCCGTTGGCAGTGGTCGCTTTTGGCCCGAGTACAATCGTGTCGGTATAACAAAAGCTTTCTTCGGAAGGGGGAGTTTCGAAAAACTGCAGGTGACGGCCATTCGTTAACTGCGCAAACAGTTGTTGATACAGCAATAGATAGGAATAGAGACGAAAAATGAGTGATTATATAGGTTTCATTTTTTTTTGGCGTTACCTGGGTAAAACTCGAGCTTGGTGACATTGGGCGAAGCAACATTTCTGGCAACCTATTATTGAACGAGAATTTTTATATAATGTAATTCAATTATGTTATTGGTTATGTTAAATGAATATATATCGTAATTTTAAGATCAAATAATTTTTTTTTTTTTCAATTTAACTTGTATATTTTATTAACAGTGTTTGAATCGTACTCAATGATAAGAATATTTAGTCGGTCGTAAATCAAAGAAAAACTTATCTCTATATTGATGAATTGAAGTACTAGTTCTTTGTCACTTATTGTTATCTAGACGTGTATGATTTCATGACCATAAAGTATTTTACAATTGTTTATATTGCGAATGGCTTCGCTATCATCAAAGACACCGACAAATATAAATATACAACAGTACAATGACAATAATTCTATATAATATTCTATGTTCAAGTAAAACATAAAAAAAATTTGTCAGACTGTACCGTAATGCTAAGATCGTATAATATATCAATAGTTCATATAAAATTAAGGGCATATCTGAACATATCGGATCCGATCCAAACATAACAATTATTAAATCAACTGATAAACTGCATAATCTCACAAAAATAATCTACACCAAATCGCAACGAATATATGACCAAAGTAATTGAAACATTCTGATCAAACGTATGTGTATATAATAATCATGTGACATCGATCAGATATATACCTTCGTCATAGATAATCCACTCTCTTAATCAATAATATTCACTAATCTCTTACAATTCTTTAATATAAAAAAAAATTACCAACAAAAAAAAAAGAAGAACATCACCATGATAATCAGCGGCATACGCGTCTCCCACAGAAGAGCCTCATACGTAAGCGTAACCTGGCGACGGCGGCCTCGGGTCCACGAGCCATTGCGTCGATGCCCCAGCCAAGGCCAAGGAGAATCATCAAGCCGAAGGAGACGAGGCCGACGACGCCGGGACGCGCGGCCAACCAACCTGGACCTGCCGGAGTGTCTTATACTTTGTTCTCATGTCATTTAGGGGTATAGGCATTAAGGGTTGGAGTGTGTAGTGTGTGTGTTGAGGATGTGAAACGTATGATGATGAATGTTATGGTATATCTTGTATAATATGGAAATGGCTGGTTACGTCATAGCAATTTTTCTTTACTAGAAAGACAAAAAAATATTGGAAGAATGGTTCGAAATCGCAGAATAAAGGTGGAATCGGAAAAATTAGAAAGAAAACTTAACAAAGAAAAGGTTTTTATGTGTAAATATTAAAGTAAATAAATATTTAAAGTTGAAGAAACTATATTTTATAGAAATATTGGTTCAATTAGTTTATATAGATAGATTAATATGTGGGTTATTTTAATAAGAAATATCTTCATTAATGAGGTTTCAAAACAATAATAATGTTTTATTCTTAATAGAATTAAAAATCAACTTAAATAAGTTAGCATCTTTTATATTTTCTGTGGATCCCTATTAATTTAGAGAGAAGAGATCGTGCTTTCATGGATTGCACAATGTAAGGAAACAATTCAATGCTTACACTGCGAAATTTCGGGTCAGATGATGAGATTAGATGGCCGTCAGAAGTGGATTGTAAAAATTCTTAAAGTTTATGACGAGCGATATGGAGATATGACACTCGAATGCTGTAATATCGCACCGACCGAAAACGTGCTCGCTGATTTTTTTTTTTTTTTTTTTTTTATAGTTTTACGGTTATTATTGTAAGATGTATTCATAACAGATTTTTCTGAGAAACGATATATAAAGAATACCGCGTGATCCCGGTTTTTATAATAACATATCACAAAGAAAAGAAAATCTTTACTGCTAATAAGCGAAAGCTTAAACATTAACGAATGAAATGTTCATTTATAGTTAGACAAATTGATTAATTCTAATTATAAATGAATATTAGCATAGCATGAGCGGTGAGTGCCGTATCAAGCTGGGGACAAGGGCTTTCTGATTTTACTAAATTTTATGATTAAATTTTAATAAGAAACATGTATTTTTATTTCTAAACACGTTAATATAGAAACTATGCCTATTAAATATAAACTAACAAGAAAATTAGAAATTTTTTTTTCTCGTTTTAGATCGGGGTGCTGTTATAATTCACACTCCTGGTGTGTATATATATACACTTTAATCGCTATTATTTATTTATTTTTATCGACAACCCATTATTATTTTTATACTGACAGAACCCTTATAATAAATACTATAACCACCTACTTTTTTGTCAAGAAATAGTATTTTATAATAATGCCATGAATCATTGATCAGCAAAAAAAAAAGACGTAGTCATAAGCTCCATGTAAAAGTGTGCTATTTTGCCACTGTTTTTCTTAATAATTTGATTGGTGACTTTATAGTTTCTTGGCAGCTATGAAAAGTTTAAGACTTGAAAAATATTTCAGTCAAGTTTTCAAATTGATTTAGTATTTTACAAAAGTCGCTCGTGCTACCTTAACAGTAAAGATTTTCTATTCCCCATATACATACTTATTTTCGCTATAATTTTCAAAATATCCCTAAAAATATCCAAACTATCACGTACAGCAGACTCACTATACTCCAACTCATCACTGCATCCCAACAATACATCCTCTCGGCAATCGCAAGGAAATCACCAAAAAACCCCTCGGTCCTTTGTTTTACACGTCAAATTCTCCCTCACGATCCTCTACCAACATCACCGAAAACTCGCACTCGTTGCAATTAATCGCTCGAACACATCAGATCTCTATCTCTCTATATACCACACGGAAATTGATTCCTTCTTTTTCCAACACGCGCTTCTCTTTTGAAACCTCCAACTCTCTCAATTCCCCTTTTTCACACGCTTTCTACCGACAAAAACCTCCCCCCGGCCAAGTTGTTTTTAATCGCGAGCGAACTTTCGCACGCGTATAATACGGTCGAGCTCTTTTTTGCATATAACGACGGTGAGTGAGTGAGTAAGAGAGAAAGAGAGAGAAAAAGCCCGAGGGGTTGGGAAATTTTTTTTTTTTTTTTTTTAGAACGGCGCCGGCAGTTTTTCATTTCCTTCGTGCGATTTTCTCGTTGTGATCAGTAGTAGAGAGGGATGAAACGCTCAGAGGACAATTTAATATGGTTGGCGTATTTTCTCGGATTGTTTGATGATTTTTATAAAGGGATTCCGAGTATGCGTTTTATAGAGGAAAAAAAGTGTGAAGGGTTTCTTTTTTCGAAAAGAGACTTTTTGTGAGAATATTATTAGGATGAATTGAAAAGTATAAATCGTTGGTCCACAATGACACATATTAATTAACGAAAATGTAGTCTTACCGCTCGAGCTTTGATAAGAATGCTTGTCTTCTTTGCAGCACACAATACGGCAATCTTTCTTTGGCGCGTACTCCACACACTCGATTTTTTCTTCACATAGGATCATCTATACCAACAATTAAAACAACTTGTTATAGAAATATTGCTAATTAAATTTTCTCGCACTGAATATATAAAAGCGAACACATATATACTTTTAAAATGAACGAGAGATTTAATATAAGCAATAAATATTTCAACTACATACCTTTTTCGGTTTCGGGTTGCACGCGGCGGCGGCGACTACGCAGCATTTGGTACGTCTAGGAAATCGTCGTTCACTAGGTGGACAGGGACACTCAGGCGATGGTATGCACTCGCAGCTACACTCACGGTTGGCACGCGCGTCCACGCGTACCGGCGCCGGGCAACAGCAGTCGCGTGGCTGTGCTTGGCATAAGCATGATGTGTCGTCGTCTGCGGTGGTGAACATAGGAGGGACGAGTATTTTAATTTTCGAGGAAGTGTGTGTGTGGAGGATGAGGTGAAAGGATTTTATTGTATATTGAAATGTTTTATATTGAAAATATGGTGTTTGGAGGATATTTAAGGATTATGAGAGTGGCGTGTGTTGTTTAACGTGATTTGGTTTGGAATTTTTGTGGGATAGTTGTTTTGTCAGGGTTTTATGTTACGTGGTGTCATGATAAATATATGTGATACTATGAATATAGATGCAAAACAGTAATTTTCAGTTTATATTATATTATATATCATGAAATTTTCAGTTTATATTATACCATAATATACAATATTTTGTTTGAAATGTTACAATAATTTACAAACAATAATAAAAAATTGGATAAAACTAAAAGAACATTTTTAAGATTGTGTGGATTACGTTAGAACAAGCAAACGAGATGTTTTCCATTACCAAACTCTCGCAAGGGCGGTAAATTAGGCCAGAAAAAAACTGAATTGCTTGGAGTAATGGGATAACTAAAACGAATGGCTTAAAAATGCATGAATTCGCGTGGCCAGCGGTACCGTAACTGTATTTCTTTTCTCCAGTACCCTTCGTTCGTATAAATGAACAAAATGTTATCGAATGCTGTACATATACAACGACGTAATTCGAGTACCAACTCTACATATAATAAAAATATATATAGTAACAATGAAAAATGAATAATCTACTCCCTCTGGAACCTCACATACCAATTCTATCACCGCAGCAACTCTTCCCCATCTTACGTCGTGGCTTGCGTTGTCGACTACATGGGTTCGGCGGTACGCAAACGTCCTTGAAAAAAAAGTTGTTGTTACAATTAATAACGGTGTACCTCAGATTTATTTCCAAAGGGTACCAAGAAATGATAAAATTTGATTATACCTCACAGGGTGATTTGGGACAGACTTCGCCGTATTCTAATTCCAAAGGAAGCAGCGATTTCGTTTTGCTGGAATTTAAAAGCAAAGAAGATTGTTAAACAATGCAGCGATAAAAACTGTAAGCGTTACATTGTGCAAATAAAATTAATAGAATACAGTAAAATAGAAATCTCTCTATATATATTGTATTCTTCTGCCTAAGGAAATACTTGTAATATTATCCAATTTCGTGAAGAAGAAGAGCAGGAGAAGCATAACAGGAAATATTCTATAAGCGGATATCGAAGTCTCGAAAGTACCTATAGAATCACGCTATTGCCGTCCTTCTCACGTTGTCCTTTATATTTTTCTACTATCGATTTCCCCTTATTACTTTCATGAGTTATTCATAACACTATATAGTATACAGACGACAAGCATGAATTTTAGGAACACGAAAATAAACCAAAATTGTGAAAAAAAGTTATATGCTATTCTTGTGTCCGACTATATACAACCCTTATCTACTACTTCCATGGAAACGATATTGTTACGGCCACTCTTTCACGGTTTATCTCTATCGTAAATAACTAAAAAAAATATTCTACCAATAATCAGCTACGTAAAAACTCCATATCCAATTGTACCGTATATAATACACATATATTTCAAAACCTTAATTGTTTCTTTTATTTTTTACACAATTAGGTACCAAACTATATTATACGTACCAATCATCGCAAGCACAACTCTGACGTCTCATGTGCTCGCTCCATCGTCGCCTAAGCTCGCGGAAATCGTCCGCCCAGCATCTTTTACTCTCAGGTGGCCTGCAACGGTTCCAGTCTTCTTCGTCGCGACAACGACACCGGCCACAGACTTGGACGCCTCGAGGTCGTGAGCCTGTGCAATCGGTTGGACGCTCGAGGCAAGTGTTGGTAGCGCGACGACAGTTCCAACGGCGTGTATCTGTGTGTGGATAGGTATATAAGGTGTTGGGATTTGGATGTTGGTACGTATAATAAAGGTAAATATCGTATGTTCTCGAATTTGAAGTGTATATTGAATTTATTATCAATATAACCTATTTATAATGTATAGTAAGTAGCAGGGAAATAATATGTATATTAACAATGTTGTACACGACTTGAAACTCATCTCTCTTAACGTTCATGAATAAAAAAGATCGTTTCATGGTCACGTTAAAAACAAATAGGGTGTTTGGCATGGCAAGAAAAGAAGGAAAATTGTTTGCCCTCGGCGAGATTCATTCAGACTTGTAGTAAATGTCTCACCTTCGTTTGAAATAGCTCATTTCCTGCCCTTTGGTATAATGTACAATTAAGAAACCTGATTTCTTGATGACGCGTGAAAAGTAATTTGCTGCATTCAAATGTATTAAGTAATCATCTTATTTGTCGATGATTTTAGTGAATTCTTGTTGAAGTTTTACACATTTAAAATATATTATTTGCTTCAAGTATGATGTAAATAATAAATATGATGTAATAAATAATGGGATAAGAAATTTTTCCTCTCTCAGTAGGTTTAAAACTGCTCTGAGAAGGCATCTCTTTGACCTAGACTAATTCA